>ML391252.1:44381-71908 GCA_005239525.1 Nicotiana knightiana
CATGGCGACGGTCCATCCAGGCCATAAACAGGGACTCACCGAAAGGAAAGAGGTATGCCTCCACTACTATCTGCTCACAATTTCTGTGTTTCTCCTTCAGAAATAGTCTACGCCCTGGAGAAGCTCGGTCCAAAGGTGAAATGACCGCAAAAGATGAAGTTCGACCCAAACACCAAAAAGTCAAGTGCCCTCTACGAATTCCACCAGGAACGGGGTCACAAGATCGAAGACTGCATCGCTTTAAGGCAAGAGGTCGTGAACAAGCTCCACCAAGGGCATTTGAATGAACTGATGAGAGACCGAGGAAGGGAACACTTTGCTCGAGGACGCAAACAACATCAGGGTCAACCGAAGACACCCTCTCCATCCCATACCAGCCAAATGATCATCGGAGGAGGCGACGACGCATCGATCACAACGTGAAGTTCAAAACCACCCATAAGCTGAAACGATCAATCACTCATGAACGGTATGACGACCTCAAAGAAATTATCATCTTCGATAAGTTGGATACGCACGGTTTGACCTTTCCTCACTATGACGCTCTTGTTATTACTTTAAGCATTTCAGATACTGATATAAAACGCGTTATGGTCGACGACGGAAGCGGCGCGTGTATTATCCACCCTCGAGTTCTCGCACAAATGAGGATCGAAGATAGGATAGTGCCACGCTGCATCACGCTAACAAGTTTTGACAATGCATATGAGCGGACGTCCGGAGAAATCACGCTACCCGTCTTGGTCGGTGGTGTTATTTTGGAAATTATGTTCCATATTATGGATCAAGACACGGCATACAACGCCATCAGAGATGACCTTGGATACACGCCATGAGGGCCATCCCCTCCATCTTATATCAAGTCTTCAAGTTTCCCACCCCATGGGGAGTATTCAGCATCCGTGGTGAGCAGCGCACGGGCCAAGAATGCTACCGCATCACCCAAGACTGCACGTACATCCAACAATTGAGGGACAAAGGCGAAGATGCATAGGAATTAACGAGATCGAGGTCAAGCGATGACAAAGGCAAAAATGTCATCAAGGACCCCGAAATCGTTGAGGCTACAGGATCAACTGTGGAAGACCTCAAACTCGTGCAACTCGATAAAGACGACCACAACAAAAAGGCCTATATTGGCCACAAACTCCAAGAACCAGGTAAATTTCATCAATTCTTAGCTAACAATGCAGACTTGTTTTCTTTTTCCCATGCAGATATGTTGGGCATCCCAAAGGAGATAGCGACACATAAATTGAACGTTGACCCATTCTACCCCCCAGTACGACAAGTTAGAAGAAAATTTAATGTTGCAATAAATGATGCTGTCCGTGAGGAGGTGGAAAAATTGCTTGAAAATGGCTCTATCAGAGAGTCAATATATCCCCAATGGGTCGCCAACGTGGTCATGGTAAAAAAGAAGAACGGGAAATGGCGGATGTGCGTAGACTTCACAGATCTGAACAGAGCATGCACGAAAGACTCATTCCCATTGCCCCATATTGACCAACTCATCGATGCAATGACCGGGCACGAGCTATTAAGTTTCCTAGACACCTATTCGGGTTATAATCAGATTCTCATGGAGGAAGAAGATCAGAAAAAAACACATTCATCACCCACTAGGGGATGTACTACTACAGGGTTATGCCGTTCGGGTTGAAAAAATGCAGGGGCGACATATCAGAGGCTGGTGACTAAAATGTTCAGAGATCAACTCGGCAAAACCATGGAAGTATACATAGACAACATGTTGGTCAAGTCGAAGAGAAAGGAAGATCACATCGACCACTTGAGGGAAGCCTTCGACATACTTAGGCGGTACGACATGAAATTGAACCCCGAGAAATGCGCCTTCGGTGTAACCTCGGGAAAGTTCCTCAGCTTCTTAATATCGCAACGAGGCATTGAGGTCAACCGCGACCAAATCAAGGCTATAGATAGAATACCAGAGAACTTGACCAGCAAGAAGTAGGTACAAAAATTGACCAGCCGTATAGCCGCCCTATCAAGGTTTATCTCACAATCCTCTAACAGGTGCCACAAAATTTTTGGTGTGCTCAAAAAATATAATGGACTCCAATACTCCGAGTACGTCGATTCCTTGAAGGAACTAAAAGCATACCTATCCTCACCCTCGCTGCTTGCCAAGCCGGAACCTGGGGAACGTCTCCTCATCTACCTGGCCGTATCCGATGTTGCGGTAAGTGCGGTCCTGGTCCGAGAAAATAAAGGTTAAAATTGGCACTCAAGTACCGAGCACGACGAGTAGTCCTACGATGCGACTCACAACTCGTCGTCAATCAAGTCACAAGGACTTTCTAAATCAAGGAACAAAGGCAGCAAAAATACCAAGCCGAGATCTGTAAACTGTTACCCAAGTTCGACGAATGCCAGCTCGACCAAATACTTCGAGCGCAGAACATCGAAGTGGACGGCCTCACCAAATTGCCGGCAGTCACTAAAAGCATAACTGGAGAAGGAAACGTGGTCACTCTCCTCCACTTGTCGATCGATCAAATCGAGGTATGCACAATAAACCTAACTTGGGACTAGCGCAATCTCATTATCACATATCTGCAGGACGACGTGCTTCCTAACGACAAAAAAAAGGCCAAAAATCTTCGAACGCAGGAGACTAGGTATAGCGTGATCAACGACGACCTATACAAAAGAACTTATGGCACCCCCTAGCAAAATGCTTAGGATCAAACCAGACACGACGCGTCCTAGAATAAGTCCACGAAGGTCACTACGGAGCTCATACCGATAATAGGGCCCTAGTAAAATGCATCATACGACCAGGATACTACTGGCCCACAATGAAAAAAGAGGCCGCCGACTTCATTAAAAATGCGAACCGTGCCAAAGATACTCCCCCATGATCCACCAAACGGGCGAACACCTCCACTCGGTCGCCTCGCCCTGGCCCTTCATCAAATTGGGAATGGACATTGTCGGCTCTCTCCCAGCAGGACGAGGTAACATACAATTCCGTTTAGTTAAATTAACTATTTTTCTAAGTGGGTGGAAGCAGGTGAGTTCGCTCATATACGCGAGCAAGAAGTGATCGCCTTTATATGGAGGAACATTGATGCTGCTTCGGCATCCCCAAAGAGACCAGCTGTGACAATGGACCTCAATTCACGGGAAAGAAAATGGCCAAGTTCTTCGAGAAATGACACATCGAAAGAAAACTCTCCATGCCATATCATCCCGCCGGCAACGGACCAGCGGAATCCTCCAACAAGTCAATACTGAATATCATGAAGAAAAAGCTCGAGAACACGAAAGGACTGTAGCCGGAGTTGCTGCTGGAAGTGATATGGGCATACCGCACAACTCCAAAAATAAGAACAGGAGAAACACCGTACTCATTAGTCTATGGGACTGACACAGTGATACCGATCGAGGTCGGAGAACCAAGTCTAAGGTATTCACATGAGAGTGGGCCGAGTAACGACGAAAGCAGAAGTCAAGACCTCGATGAAGTCGAAGAACGGAGATACATGGATTACGTAAGAATGGTAGCCCAGAAACAACAGGCAGAGCGGTACTATAACAAAAAAGCCAAGGTCAGACCGATCAAAGTCGGGGACTATGTACTCAAAGCCAAAACACAGGCAAGCAAGGATCCATGAGAAGGAAAACTGGGGACCAATTGGGACGGCCCGTACAAAATTACGGCGGCGGTAAGCAAAGGGTCGTTCCAACTAGAAACAATGGAAGGAAAATTACTACCAAACAATTAGAACGCCGCCCACCTCAAATACTTCAACTTCTAAGGAAAGATGTTCTCCTAGCCGTACTCTTTTTCCCTCACCTGAGTTTTGTCCCAATTGGGTTTTCTATAGGAGGTTTTTTACGAGGCGGCGGAGAGGGCATCTCGAAGTTAAGTACAAATTCATCGCTCGACCCCTCAAATACTTCTCCAGGTCGACCAATGAAGGGACTAGATAGGTTGAGACTGGAATACCAGTCCGAAAAACAAAAACATGTAAACTTCTCCAATGTATAGATATGCAAGCTAAATATGCAAACACACGATGTTCGCCTGTATCCGCCAAGTTTAAACACTACACCAATCCAGGAACTCACATTCGACCTCGTTCGAATTAATTACGAGTAACATTTGACCTCGCTCAAATTGATTCACATTCGACCTCGTTCTAATTAATTATGAGTAACGTTCTACCTCGCTCGAATTAACTCACATTTGACCTTGTTCGAATTAATTACGAGTAACATTCAACCTCGCTCAAATTAACTCACATTCGACCTCGTTCGAATTAATTACGAGTAACATTCGACCTCACTTGAATTGACTCACTTTCGACCTCGTTCGAATTAATTATGAATAATAAGAACTAACTCACATTCGAACTCGCCCGAATTAACTCACATTCGACCTCGGTCGAATTAACCTACATTCGACCTCGGTTTAATCAACCTACATTCGACCTCGTTCTAATTAATTACGAGTAACATTCGACCCCGTTCAAATTAACTCACATTCGACCTCGTTCGAATTAATTACGAGTAACATTCGACCTCAATCGAATTAACTCACATTCTACCTCGCTCGAATCAACTCACATTCGACCTCGCTCAAATCAACTCACATTCGACCTCGCTCAAATTAACTCACATTCGACCTCACTGATAAGTAGGAATTTTGACCGCTTATTTGCTCTCTTTTACTTGTTTTTTACTCGAAAATGCTTAAAGGTATCCCGAGAACTAATGAAATGAGCTTTCTTGCAGGAATATTGGGAAACAAGCCAAAAAGTGAAAATCAACTCAAAATGAGTCAAAGTTGGACAAGGACAAAAACAGGGCAAAAGTGCTTAGAGTGCGAACCGCACAATACTGTGTGCGGCCGTAAACAATGAAGGTATCCCTGTCAAAGTAGCTTCAGAGTATGCGGACCACATAATTTTGGTGCGGCTGCAGAAGAGAGATTAAGAGAGTTGGGATGTTGAGCAATTGAAGGTATGCGGACCGCACCATTATTGTGCGGCTGCAAGAGCAAAAGTGCGGCCACATTCACTAATATGCAGACCGTAGAGGGTAGATTTAGAGAACCTTGAATTGAAGATGTGCGGACCACATGAATATTGTGTGGCCGCAGAAGCCAGTGTGTTGCCGCACTCACAAATGTGCGGATCACAGAGTCAAGCCCAGATACCAGTTCAAGCCAAGTGTACGACCGCACTTAGAAATGTGCAGTCCGCACAACTTGATGAAGTGCGGCCGCATCCCAATTTTGTGTGACCGCAGAAAGCCCAGTTGACCAGTCAAGCTCAGAGTGCGGACTGCACTCAGAGTTATGCCTCCGCAGGGGCATTTTTGTCAAATATTTTTAGCTTAGTATAAATAGGACTTTTTGTCATTTGTAGGTTAAGTTTTGTTTTATAAGAGCACCTGAGCCATTTTTCTTTACTAATTTAAGTAATTTTGTACTAGATTTGTCTCCATACATTAGATTTTCACCCCATAATTAATTATTAATGATTCTATCTTTATTTCTTCTTTAATTTCTGCATTTCTCTTGAGTAGCTAAATTTCTAGATAGGGTTGTGACCCAACCCTAGTATGGGTATTTAATGGGTGTTTGAATTAGGGCTTGTTTCTGATTGGGTTAGTGATATTTAGCCTAGTTCTTGCTTGAACTCAAGAATTAATGGTTGCAAACATTGATTCATGCCTAATTGACTTAGTCTTTACTTGAGAAAGAGAGACTAAGTCTAGAAAAACTTGGCTAACAAGAAATTGGGGTGAACTCAAGAAATTGTTAGCCCCAATTAAAGGGTTGAATCTAGAGATAGTAAGACTTGACTTGAGCTATTATCACTTATATTGTGCAATACCCACTTGGACTTGAGAAATCCAAATTGGGAAAAATCACTCAAACTACCGAGAGGTATAGAGTGAGTATCCGATTGTGATTGCCATATTACAACTCCAACCAATTAAACTTGCATTAGAGTTCACAACCCATTAGGCAACCACCTAGGTGGGAGTCACGACCCTAGATCCTTTTATCATTTGAAAAATAACTCAAAACCCAAAATATTGTCTCTTAGTTTTATACTTGCATACAATAGAACAAAGTAGAAGTAGAACACCAATCAATATTGTGGAAGTGTAATTTGGGTCAAAACACATTCACGCTAAATATATACGTAATACCTATTCTAAATCTTTGTGGATTCGATTCCGACCTTTGTTGGGTTTATTATTGCATCGACCATCTCACTACTTAAATGTGGTGTGGGTTTGGCCGAGATCAATTTTTGGCACCGCTGCCGGGAGTTAAACAGATTTAGCTATATATTTAGGTTTTTGTGTGCTTTGTCTTTCTTTCCTTCCTAGTCATTAATTTTGTTTATGAATTGCTTTTAGGTACGAATGGCTCTTAACAACGAGCCCCTCGGGAATTTTCCACTGGGGGAGAAGGTGGACAATGATAAAGGAGATGATATTCATCCCGAACCTAAAGTACACAGGCGAGACCGACCGCCTCATGATAATGTCCCTGCTGCTCCCCCACCTCTATCAAGAGCAGCGCACCGGCTGTTGCCGAACGAGGGTTATGCAAGTGCTATAGTCCCGCCCAGGATTAGGGCGGGCAACTTCCAAATAGCCAATGTGATGCGTACACTACTTGAGCAACGGGTTTCTTCATCGGAGCTTTGTACCAAAATGCTTACAAGCATCTCAAGGGGTTTGTCGATACTTGTTGGGGGAGCAAGCAAACAAATATTTCCGAGGATGCACTGGGTTTGAGGCTATTTCCCTTTTTCTACGAGGAAAGGCTTTGGACTGGTTAGAGAGATTATCCAATCATTCCATCCACACTTGGGATGAGTTGGCCGAAAAGTTCATTGACAAATTCTTCTCTCCGGGGCACATGGCTACACTAAGAGATGAAATTCTAGCGTGCAAGCAACAACCTAATGAGCCATTGCACGAGATTTGGGAAAGATATCATACCATGGCTAAGGAGTGCCTGAACAATAATATGACCGAGGCCATGATCCAACAAACCTTTTACAGTACACAACAAATCAGTGTGTGGTAAATTAACTTTAGGGGTAACTTCATGAACACGCCTTATTCTGAAGCTTGTGAAATTTTGGATGAGATGGAGGATACTTCGTCGGCGTGGAAAAGTAGGACCAATGTTCCTCAAGGTGACCCAAATGTCATTCACCTACACAAGGAGCTACAAGATCATGGGTAAGATATTGCGGAGTTGACAACCACAACGAACCAATTGGCCAAGGATCAACTTCAACAGGTTCAAGGGCCGAAACAAGTGAGCTATGGAAGGGGTGAAAATGATGTTGAACAAGAGACGGAAAAGAGGTCAACAAGTACAAAACCGTCCGGAACAATTTGAACAAGAAGATAGTAGGTATGATCAAGGTGATTCTTATAATGAGCATGAAGAAGAGGTGCAATATGTCAACGATTATCAAGGTCAAAGAAACAATTATCCAAATCAACAACAATGGAGATCATAAGGAAACCAACGAAATTGGAACAACAAAGGCCACCAAGGACACCAAGGCAATTGGACTGGTGACAACAATAACAATCAAGGCAATTTGGGAAATAACAATAATCAACGCAACTGGAGTAATCAAGGTAACCAATACAATTGGAGAGGCAATAGTCAAAGTAATTGGGGATGCAACAATCAAAGCACATGGGGAGGCAGCAACAATCAAGGTGGTTGGAACAATAACAATCAAGGAAATAGGGGGTCAGGCTTTCAAAGTCCCCCGATGTATCAACAATGAAGAAACCCGCCTCCATATCCGTCACAAGGTCCTAGTTCTTCCAATAGTTAAAAGGGACAGATTGAAAATATGTTTAAGCAGATGATGAAGAAAAATGCCAACTTTGATGCTCAATTGGCCTCCCACAACACCTCTATCTGCAATTTGGAGGTTCAACTTGGCCAAATTTCTCAAGATTTATATACTCGCCCTAAGGGGGCACTACCTAGTGATATGGTGGTGAAGCCGAAGGGTGGGAACAATACGGGGCATGCAATGGTCGTAACAACAAGAAGCGAGAGAGGTGGAGTTGCAAGTACCTCAAACCAAAGAATAAATATGGATGATGATGTGTTGGTTCAAGAAGATGACATTCCAAGAAATGATGTTCAAGCTAATGAAGAGGTGAATATTGACATTGATGAAAGTGTGTAGGAGACACAAGAAGATGTGAACCCGTCTAGGGAGCACGTGATAGACATACCGGATCTGGTAGTGCAAAAGGAGAAGACACCCATGCCAAGGCCTCCTCCTCCATATCCTCAAGGACTCTCAAAGCAAAACAATGAGAATCAATTCTAGAAATTTATTGATATGATGAAGAGTTTGTCCATAAATGTGCCGTTGGTTGAAGCCTTAGAACAAATGCCGGGATATGCCAAGTTCATGAAGGATTTGGTGACAAAGAAGAGATCAATGAAATGTGAAACAATAAAAATGACTCATCAAGTGAGTGTTATTGTGCACTCCATGGATCCAAAGTTAGAAGATCCCGGTGCCTTCACAATCCCGTGCACTATTGGGAGTGCCGATTTTGCCAAAGCTTTAAATGATTTGGGGTCATACACTTATGAGCCCCGAAAACTTTCCTTGGATCTTGAGAACTGGAAGACTCCTCCAACAAAGTTCTCAATCGAGGAGCCTCCCACCTTGGAGTTAAAGCCTTTGCCTTCACACCTCAGGTATGAGTTTCTTGGCCCTTATTCCACTTTACCTATTATTTTTTCCTCGTGCTTAACTAACGTGCATGTATATTCTACCTTGGCGGTGCTCCAAAGGAGGAAGAAAGCAATATGTTGGACATTGGAGGATATTCGGGGTATAAGCCCCGCCTTTTGCATGCACAAAATTATTCTAGAGGAGGATGCCAAACCCTCCGTGGAACATCAAAAAAGATTGAATGAATCTATGCAAGAGGTAGTGAAGAAGGAAATCATCAAATGGTTAGGGGGCATGACTGTGATAACAAATGATAAAAATGAATTGATCCCCACAAGAACTTCTACCAGGTGGAGAGTGTGTGTGGATTATAGGAAGCTCAACAAAGTTACTCGGAAAGACCATTTTCTGCTTCCATTTCTTGATCAAATGTTGGATAGGTTGGCCAGACGTGCTTTTTATTGCTTCCTTGATGGATACTCTGGCTATAATCAGAATCTTATTACTCCTGAAGACCAAGAGAAGACCACTTTCACTTGTCCCTATGGTACTTTCGCATTCTCACGGATGCCATTCGGGTTATGCAATGCACCGACGACCTTTCAACGGTGTATGATGGACATCTTCACCAATATGGTAGAGGACTTTCTTGAGGTTTTCATGGACGATTTTTTTGTGGTGGAGAATTGTTTTAAATAATGCTTGGACAACTTGGACAAGGTATTGTCACGATGTGAGGAAACTAACTTGGTTTTGAATTGGGAGAAATGTCACTTCATGGTCGAGGAAGGCATTGTCCTCGGTCACAAGATTTCAAAGAATGGTATTGAGGTTGATAAAGCCAAAATTGAAGTGATATACAAACTCCCTCCCTCTACTTCTGTGAAGGGAGTGAGGATCTTTCTAGGTCATGCAGGGTTATACCGACGATTCATCAAGGACTTTTCTAAGGTGGTAAACCCCTTGTGCATACTTTGAAGAAGGATCCCAAGTTCCATTTCGATGAAGATTGTATAAAGGCATTCGAATTACCCAAGTATAAGTTGACTACTACTCCTATTATCACCGCACCAAACTGGAGCTTACCCTTTGAACTCATGTGTGATGTGAGCGATGTGGCGGCTGGAGCGGTATTGGGGAAACATATTAACAAGATCTTCCATCCGGTCTATGCTAGTAAGACCATGAACGAAGCCCAAGTCAACTATACAGTGACCAAAAAAGAGCTCCTTGCCATTGTCTTTGCTATGGAGAAGTTCCGCCCGTACTTGATGGGTACAAAGGTGATTGTTCACACCGACCATGCGGCGCTTCAATATTTGATGAGCAAGAAAGATTCTAAGGTAAGATTGATGCGGTGGGTACTTATTTTACAAGAGTTTGATCTTGAGATTCAAGACCGCAAGAGGAGTGAAAACCAAGTGGCGGACCACTTGTCTAGATTGGAGGAGGAGGGGAGGCCACATGATGCCTTGAGATTAATGATTCATTTCCCGACGAGCAACTGCAATCCATTACTATGATCGGGATGCCATGGTTTGATGATGTGGCCAATTATCTTGTGAGTGGCATTGTACTGATTGATTTCTCTTCAAACCAAAGGAAGAAGATCAAATGGAACTGCCTGGACTACTATTGGGATGAGCCCTATCTTTTCAGAATTTGTACTGATGGTGTGATCTGAAGATGTGTACCAGAAGAAGAACAATTGGGAATTCTTGAGGCTTGCCACTCTTCGCCATATGGTGGTCACCATGGTGGTTCAAGAACATCTACAAAGGTATTAAGTTGTGTATTCTATTGGCCTACTCTTTTCAAGGACGCTAGCGATCTCTTCAAGCGTTGTGATAAATGCCAAAGGGCCGGTGGGATTTCCAAGAAAAATGAGATTCCCCTCACCACCATCTTAGAGATTGATATTTTTGATGTGTAGGGAATTGATTTCATGGGTCTGTTCGTGAGCTCATGTGGGAACACTTATATATTGGTAGCTTTGGATTACGTGTCGAAAAAGGTTAAAGTCGTGGCTTTGCCAACAACGAAGCTCGGAGTGTGGTAGCATTCTTGAAGAAGAACATATTCACAAGGTTTGGTACTCCAAGGGACATTATTAGTGATGGGGGATCACACTTTTGCAACAAAGCCTTTGATACAACCAAATATGGTGTCACTCACAAAGTGTCGACCCCCTATCATCCTCAAGCTAGTGGACAGGTTGAAGTCTCCAACCGGGAGATCAAGAGTATTTTGTCAAAAACTGTGAATGCCAACCAGACGGATTGGTCGAAGAAACTTGATGATGCTCTTTGGGCTTATAGTAAATCTTAAAAAACACCAATTGGTATGTCTCTGTATCGGTTAGTGTTCGAGAAAGCTTGTCACCTTCCGGTGAAACTTGAGCACAAGGCTATATGGGCATTGAAGAAGCTTAATTTTGAGTGGGATGTAGCTGCCAACTTAAGGGTGGAGCAATTGAATGAGCTTGATGAGTTCCGGTTCCATAAATATTCAAGTTCTTCCTTGTATAAGGACAAGATGAAGTACCTCCATGAAAAGTACATTCGGAATAAAGAATTCAAAGCAGGCGATCTTGTGCTATTGTTTAATTCTTGCTTGCGAATGTTTTCGAGAAAGTTGAAATCTAAGTGGAGTGGCCCATTTGAAATTGTGCATATGACACCCTTTGGTGCTCTAAATCTGAAAAATAAGAACAATGAGGCATTTAGAGTCAATGGGCACCGAGTGAAACATTATCTTGGCAAGGTTGATGATGGCCACATTGTGGCATTGCTTCATTTCAAGTGATTGATGGTAACTTACGTCGTGCTGCGATTTAAATCAGGCACTTTTTCGGAGGTGACCCGTGTGTTTTTTTTTTCTTTTACTTGATTTTCTTCTTTAGATTAGATAGGCTTTGTTTTGTGCTAACTAGTTTTGAAGTGTATGCAGGAATGGGTGTGCATTGCAGGGACTGTGCAACAAAATTTGGCTAAGTGTCACAAAAGTGCGGAACGCACCAGAATTATGCAGACCACATAATCACTCTGCGACCGCACAATTCTTGTGTGGTCGCACAACTGGAAGGCCAAAAATGTATGCTCTCTGAAGTTTAATCGGCCAATTTTTGTTAACAAATTGCGGCCGCACACAAAATTTTGCGGTTCGCACAAATTCTGCATTCGCACTCACTTTTTTGTGGACCGCAACAATTCTTCAAAAGAACAGGTAAAGAGTGCGGACCGCACTCAGGTAAGGCATGAACCGACTTTGCTAGGCTATAAATAGAACCTCCATTCACTATTCACACTTTTCCCTCTCTGAGTTCTAAAACCCTAAGCAAGCACAATGCATATCCCATTAGTTCTCAAAATTCAAGAATTTCATCCGTGTAGATTCATACCTGCATTCCTCATTACTGGTATGTTCATTACATCTTTAGAATTTTTTATTATTTTTTTCCTTAATTTTGTTCTTTTTGCCTAGGGTTAGTTTCATGCCTAAAAATATCAATAGTTAGTCATTCTTTTTTTCTTAGAATCATGTGGGTAGTGCCTAAAATGTTAATTGAGGCCTGGGTAAATAGCTAATCATATTTAATTGCTCAATGATTGAGTTATCTGTGAAAAAATTGCATGAAGTGAAAGTGAGTGCCCGTAATATTTAAATTGTGCGGCCGCACGTATTTTTGTGCGGTCTACACAAGTAAGAGTTAGGGTAAAATTGATGTTTGATTTGTGCGGACCGCACCCATAATTATGCGGTCTGCAGTGGTATTATGCGATCCGCAAGAAAATTATGTGGTCCGCACTGCTGAATGATCAGAGAACCAAAAGTCTAAACCCGGGGTTGTGCGGCCACACTCGCTTTTGCGCGGTCCGCACTTGTGGTTGTGTGGCCGCAGTAAAATTATGCGGTCCGCACTGCTGAATGATTAGAGAACCCATAGTCTGAACCTGTGGGTTGTGCGGCCTCACTCACTTTTGTGCAGCCGCACTATGAAATTATGTCGTCCGCACTCGGCTATCTGCGGCCACACTCACTTTTGTGCGGTCCGCACATCCTCTTCTGAGTCTGTTTTACTGCAACTTTTTAACATGTATCTGTATACACTTTGAGTTTCCATTCTAACTGATCCCTATTGCTATGTGTTGCAGACAATGGTTAGATCCCATGGCAGAGGTGATGCACCAAGAGGGAGGGGTGAGCCCTCCCATGGCCGAGGCCGAGGCAAGAGCAGCCTACCACTTGTCGTTCAGAAAATCATAAGCAAGAAATCAACTGCCAACAGACCTCCTGAATCCTCGGACACCAGTGAATATGCCCCGTCTAGAGAAACCTCTGAGGGTCACTCTGTAGAGGTCCAGCCTGAAACCCAATCCCATCCACCACAATTCACAAGGAGCTATCATCTGTTCAATGAGCCTACAGAAAGCTCCTCCACTGGTTTTGATGCGGGAAGTAAGGGTTCCGAGCCCTCCTCTTTACCTCCTCCTCCCGCACGAATTAATGTAATGATGATGATATACTAGATGATGGGAAATGAGGTGACACTCAAGTGGGTGGCCTTGAGAGGTCAAAGAGAAGAGAGATGTGGGAGGAAAAATTTGTTAGTGTGACTGCCTTCAACAGGTTCAGAGAATTGTGGTCCCAGAGATCGCTCACACTTGAGTGACAGTTCATGATGAAGGACTTCAACATTCACAATCCAAATGTCTTTAGATAGTTCAAGGAGCGAAAGGGATGGAAATGGTTCACCCAAAGTTTCCTCGATGAAAATGAGCACTTGGTCAAAGAATTTTATGCTAATGTGGATCACATAAAGAAGGGTATCAAGGTGACAAAAGTGCGGAATCTGAAAATCTGGTTCGACTCATATGCTTTGAACTCATGTGTGGGATTTGAAGAAGTGGAGGCAGTCGAATATTTGGAAAAGATGGATTTGGGAGAGGCTGCTCAGCCGTGGTTAGCAGAAATTTTGGAAGCTCGAGGCCCACTATCTCCGTGGATCACAGTAGTGGTCCCCATAATTCGGGCCACCCTAAATTTTGAGGCCTAAGGGTGGCAGACATTTGTATGTAGCCGAATTGAGTAGTGTTTGAATGAGAACAACCTGCCCCTTCCCCGAGCAGTCCTGGTGGCTTCGATTATGGATGGGTATCCGATAAATGTGGGTGCCATCATGTCCACCAACATTACTTTAGCTGTCCAGAAGGAGGAGAGATCATATCCCTAACCCAACTTCCTCACTGAATACTTCAATGGTCAAAAGGTGGAGTCGAGGCTGTATGATACAACAGTAAGGGCCAAGAAGCCTTTCTCATGGTACCGCCTTCAAGATGCTGACAACTCAAAGTTCAAGGGTAAGACAACTACTTCCACTGGCCAGTCTGAAGAGCCAATGGTAGTAGTTACTGATTTATCTGTTGAGCCTTCCATAACTGCCATGCCTTCTACAGCAGCCATGCCACCACCTTCTTCATCCAGGCCATCAACTCCTTTATCAGTACAACTTCTTTCACTTATCCATAGACTACGCTGCGAGTCTCCTAGACATTGGCGAGTCTCAAAAACTGGATGTAGGCAGCTACTTCAAAGCTGACTGACATATCCAGTGTTGTTGTAGTATAGTCCTCTGCCCCAGCAGCCCCACAGGTACCTCCATCAGTGGAGGAAACTTTGAAGAAGATTCTGGACAACCAGAAGATCATTATGGAGACTCTAGTGACACATGGGGAGGCCATTGATGAGTTGGGGAAGCAAACAAAGAAGATGTGGAAGTCTCAGGCGTCGAAGAAGTCAGTGGAGAAGTTGAGCCAGGAGGTTGCCAAGATTGCATCTGCCGGAGATCTACCATTAGACCTACTTATGGAGACACCAACCCCAGCAGCACAGGCAGCACAGGCAGCACTAGAGGCATCTGAGGCAGAAGCCGGCCAGTTCGAGGAGCCGGATGCTACTGCCCACACCGCTGAGGAGCTGATCCAGATGCTCAGCAACCAGGTTGTCCCTCAGCCAGGTGATGATGAGATACAGCTTGAGGAGACTGAGGGTGCTGGAGATGCTATGCAAACTGAGGGTGCTGGAGATGCCATGCAGACTGAGACTACTTAGGGAGGTCTCTTATTTCTCTACCTTTCCTTGTTCTTATTTTTTTAAAGCATTGGGGATAATGCTTATTTTCCATTTGGGGGGTGGTCTATTTTGATGATTGATTGAGACATTGATTTTGGCCTATAATAACTCTGATACTATTTTTTCTTTTTTCTTTATTTTCTCTTTGGTATGCGTATATTTTGATTCTGCCTTTTCGTTTGATGTATATATTTAGTTTCCCTTATGTACATATTCATTTTGCTTCGGTTCGTATATTGTTTTATCTTACTTTGTGTAGTTTATTTCGTAGCTTCCGTAGTTTGACGTTCTTAGTAGTATAACTTCTTATTTACTTTAGTAGTTTCTTTTGGATTTGCTAGCTTCTTTTTATGTTTTGAGTGATCAATAAGCCTTTGGTTTTCTTAATGCCACGATTCTTTCAGAAGGTGTATTTTGTGTGAACCGGGTGGCTCTTCCCAACGATGGATGGTGTGACAACCTTCTTAAGGGATTGAGTCCGTTTTTTTTCTTGTCTAGGAAAAAATAGTAGTAATGAATCAAGGGGTCAAGATGTTTCACTTGGTACCAACACACTTAACTATGCGCTTATGGTTAAAAACAAGTTTTTGTAAAGAAATAGCTCTAGTTAGTGACCTTGTGAATCTTGTGTTGACTTAGGCAATCATCATATGGTTTAGTTGAACTGTAGAGATTTTCAATCTTGAATGCGGTTGTTGTGAGCCCTCGAATTCTTTCTATTTTACAATCCGGTTGTGTGAGAAGTGAGGTATTTTGTTACAAGTCCAAGTACCCGTGCGAATGGTCTAGAACTTGCCCTGACTGTGTTTCTAGGAGCAATTCTAAGTTAGCTTGCCTTGGGAAGTGATTGTAGGCTCTCCTTGGCCCGTTTTGAAACCTTCCATGGCCCACCAATGATATCATCCTTAGTAAACCCTTTTGAGCCTAATGTCTTTCTATTCAATAACCACATTAAAAGCCTTTAACCATTTTATAGTGACTCTCTCTTGGCACCCGACTTTTATTTAGCACTCATGTGATGCAAATGGTAAGAACATAAGTTTGGGGGAGAGACGAGGAGTTTAAAGATGGTATCAAGGAACAAAAATACAAAAGAAGGAAAAAGAGGAAAAGGCAAAGAAAAAGAAAAAGAAAGGAAGAACAAAGAAAAACACAAAAAGAAAGTGAATAATGTGAAAGGGTTGAATAGATGCAAAAGAAAGAAGAAGTGAGAAGCATGGAGAAAGCAAAGAAGGAGATCGTGAATAGCATGACAAAGAAAGAGTTATGTGGGGTCTCTCTAATCCCCCTAAGGGAAAAGAAAATGACTCAAAGAGTTGGCAAAGTATGAGCCAACAATAGAATATGAAGTGCTAAAGAAAAGATGAACCGATTCCAATTCGAAATTACCCTCCTTAATCCAAAAGCCTTCATTACATGCTGAAAAATCCCTACGTGATTTCAAGTCGAGCAAGCTTATATTAGTGGTGATCTACATGAGGGGCAAGCATATGGTACTTAGAGCCGGGCTTGTGACATTCTTTTGAGAGTGATGAGCGAGTCTTCCTCGAGTCATTATTTTGAATTCTTCATTCGTGAGCGAGATGAGCTTCCAGAGAGTATAGGAGGAGGAGTTTGGGATCCACAATGACTTTCAAGAAAATGTGAGCTTCCTTGATGAACAAAGTCATCCTTGATGCTCAAGTGTCACATTAGATCCATTTGTGCTTCAATTTTCAAATCATAGGCTTGTTAATGATTCATGAGCGTGTGGGTAATTGTTGGTCCCAGTTGATTTGTGTTTTGACTCAACTTAGGCCAGCTAAGATATCCTTTTTTTCTAATGAAGGTGAGAATTGCCTTAATTGCTTGAGGACAAGAAAAAGCTTATGTTTGGGGGAGTTGATAAGTAGGGATTTTGACCGCTTATTTGCTCTCTTTTACTTGTGTTTTAGCTCAAAAATGCTTAACAGTATCCCCGAGAACTAAGGGAATGAGCTTTCTTGCAGGAATAATGGGAAACGAGCCAAAAAAGAGAAAATCAACTCAAAAATGAGTCAAAGTTGGACAAGGACAAAAATAGGGCAAAAGTGCTTAGGGTGCGGACCGCACAATACTGTGTGCAACCGCAAACAACGAAGGATCCTTGTCAAAGTTGCTTTAAAGTATGCGGACCGCATAATTTTGGTGCAGCCGCAGAAGAGAGATTCAGAGAGTTGGGATTTTGAGCAATTGAAGATATGCGGACCGCACCATTATTGTGCGGCTGCAAGAGCAAAAGTGCGGCGACATTCACTAATATGCGGACCGTAGAGGAGTAGATTAAGAGAACCTTGAATTGAAGATGTGTGGCCGCGCTCAGAAATGTGAGGTTCGCACATTTTGATGAAGTGCGTCCGCATCCAAATTTTGTGCGACCGCAGAAGGCCCAGTTGACCAGTTAAGCTCGGAGTGTGGACCGCATTCAGAATTATGCGGTCGCATAACCTCCGCAGGGGCATTTTTGTTAGATATTTTCAGCTTAGTATAACTAGGACTTTTCATCATTTTTAGGTTAAGTTTTGTTTTATAAGAGCACCTGAGCCGTTTTTCTTTACTGCTTTAAGTAATTTTGTACTAGATTTGTCTCCAAACATAATATTTTCACCTATAATTAATTATTATGGATTTTATCTTTATTTCTTTTTTAATTTATGCTTTTCTCATGAGTAACTAAATTTCTAGCTAGGGTTGTGACCCGACCTTAGTGTGGGTATTCAATGGGTATTTGAATTAGGGCTTGTTTGTGATTGGGTTAGTGATATTTAGCCTAGTTCTTTCTTGAACTCAAGAATTAATAGTTGCAAATATTGATTCATGCCTAATTGACTTAGTCTTTACTTGAGAAAGAGAGACTAAGTCTAGGAAAACTTGGCTAACAAAAAGTTGGGGTGAACTCAAGAAATTGATAACCCCAATTAAATGGTTGAATCTAGAGATAGTAAGAACCGACTTGAGCTATTACACTTGTATTGTGTAATACCCATTTGGACTCGAGAAAGCCAAATTGGGAAAAATCACTCAAACTACCAACATGTATAGAGTGAGTATCCGAGTGTGATTGCTATATTACAAACCCGACCAATCAAACTTGCTCTAGAGTTTACAGCCCATTAGGTAACCACCTAGGTGGAAGTCATGACCCTAGATCCTTTTATCATTTGAAAAACAACTCAAAACCAAAAATATTGTCTCTTAGTTTTATACTTGCATACAATAGAACAAAGTAGAAATAGAACACCAATCAATTGTAGAAGTTTAATTTGGGTCAAAACATACATTCACGCTAAATGTATACCTAATCCCTATTCTAATTCCCTGTGGATTCGATCCCGACCTTCGTTGGGTTTATTATTGCATCGACCGCATCACTACTTAATTATGGCGTGGGTTTGGACGAGATCACTCGCTCGAATTAACCTATATTCGACCTCGTTCGAATTAATTGCAAGTCACATTCTATCTCGTCTGAATTACTTCGTTCAAATTAGTAAAGAGTTATATTCAACCGCCCGAATTCAGCTCATACTCAACCTAACTTGAGTTTGATTTACAAGTTAACTTTGTTTGAATTAATTACGGCGACATGAGAATTCACCCAGATTCAATCAAATATATACTCCACCATGTTCAAGCTAGCACATAATGACACAATTCTTCTAATTGAAGCAATCATTCGAAGAAAACGTTTAAAGAAAAACAAAAGATCCAATAATATATATCAAGAGTTATGATCATTCCATTCCAACAAGTATCTTACAAAGGGACAGAAAGATGCCCACAAAAAAAAAGAATAAAAAAAGAATCCAAGTACTACTCTCTGTCATCTCCACCTTCGTCACTGATGCCCTCTCCACCGTCTGGGTACTCGTAGTCGTACCAAGCATCCTGCTCGATCCCATCCAGTTCATCCTCACCACTATTTTCCCTCAGTGTAGTAGGATCGAAACCACATGCAACTCGAGCTTTACGTGCCTTAGCGTGAGCACCCTCAAACTCAACTTCAGTAACTCTCTTCGCCACCATTAAGTCCCTGAAAATGTCCAACTGGGCCTCGACATGGATCTATTTCTTGTACGAATCCCGCAGCAAATCGGGAAAGGTGGAAGTGTGAGAGGAATATGGTCGATCCAACCACCGGTGCCCTCTCGGCCTCAAGAGCAGCGACTTTATCGTTCAAATTGGAAACATCTCCTTCAAGTCTGCCAGTCCGCTCATCGAGCCTGGCCTCCCTAAGCGTGGTCGCCTCAGCTTCACTCGTCTGTTCATACCGAAGGACACAAATGGCCTCCTCCATCGCCGCCACTCTTGACAAAGCTGCCTTTGGGGCCTCCTCGACCTGGCCCAGTTCCGCCGTCGTTTCAACTAACTCGTTAGTCAAGTCGTTAAACTGGGTCGAACTTTGCTCAAGTTCATCCCGCAGAGACGCCACCTGAGTCTGAAGATCTGCACATTCTGCCGCAACCCCCTTGCTCACCTCGAGCTCTTCCTCCTTGGCCCTGAGCGTCCCCTCGAGCTCGCTGCATTTGCGGATGACCCTCATGAGCTCTTCGTCTTTCTGTTTTGCGGATGACCCTCACGAGCTCTTCATCTTTCTATTTCAGCTCGTCCGTAAGAGACTGGAAGTTGCCATCCGTGCTGATTCGAAGGCATAGCTCTCGATGTTTGGAGCGATAATCACGGTACATCGAATCCATTCTTTTGAAGATATCCCTCCTCCTCTCTTCCCGAAGGGCACACTCAATCTCCAAAATGAGGGTCTAACAAAGAGGAAACAGGAGAAAAAACTTAGTGAAAATAAAGGAGAAAAAGAGAAGATGCAAAGAGCAGCAATTGGAATACTTACCCGCAGGGCCATTCTTGATATGCCCAACGATTGGGCGTCATCGTCTAACGTCTGTAATGTCCTCTCCTCGGCACGAGAACAGGGCGGACCCAAGTCAAGTACTACGCTCTCCGTGCGCTTCAACAAGTCTAGTTTGAGGGGGATAATTATGCTGCGAGTGTTCCCCTCCGTCCTCACCTCCACCAGAGTAAACCCTTTGTTATACATCTGAACCTCCTCAGGGTCGATTTCAGAACCAGATTCATAACCATCTGTGGCTACATTTTTTCCCCTTACCTCAGTAGAAGAAGGAATGCCGGTGTGCCCCGACAGTGACAGATCTCTTACCCTGGAATGACCTCAACCGCCTCAGATTGTTCTCCTCTTTTCACAACGGCGTCAGGCAAGGCAACAATTATAATATTTTTCGAAGGGGGCAGAATCTCGGTGTCTAAGGACATGCCACCCTCGGACGGAGCCGTCGCTTGGTTGGGATCACCCCCTGTTAACCCTTCGGATCCCGCCAACTCGCTGCCAAACTCTTTCCTCCGCCTCTTTAATGGAGCTATTTCCTCCTCGCTCGACGATGACTCGTTTACCAAGTGCAGAACGGGGAAGTCGCAGTACCCATCGATGGAGCCACTGTTCAGCGGCTAGGTCCACGTGGGGATGTGGTCTGTGCCACAGTTCGAGTAGGCTCATCTATGGCCACAACAAGCAACGACCCCGTGAAGCACCTGACTGCAAAAAGCGGGGGTAGGAGCTTTCTTTTTCGTTGAAGCCCTCCGAACTGGTACCAAAGAAATTCAAATTGAAGAGAATAAGGAAAAAGAAAACGAGGTCAACACAGAATCAACGAAGGGTCAAATCAAAGACTCACCAGTCGCAGAAGGCCTACGACCAAACTTCTTATGGGATAACGACCACTCGCAAATCCCCACCGTGCAGGGCAAAATCTGGCTCACCCAGTCCTGAATATCAGCGATCAATGTAGAAGGCTCCTTTTCGGCCGAACAAAAGAAGAGGAAGATCAGTTAGGTCATCAACAAAGCAAGACAAGACGAGAAATCAGTTAATAGAGATACTTACGAACAAAGTTCTGAAAGTACGGGGGGGGGGGGGGGGGAATTGACTATTTTTAATTTTAATCTTTATAAATTAACTAGTTTAATAAGTATTCGACTAGTTATGATAACAAGATAATAAAGCAGCAGATTATGAAAGCAGAAGTAAATTGCAGGAATTAAAGACATCGAAATTTTATACTAATTCGGATTCAATGTGAATCCTAGTCCAGTCCCCTTGGGTTTCAAGGGAGTTCTCTTTCAGTGAATATGATTCTAGAGTACACAATGAGTGGTGTATATTACACCGATGGATCAGTTTCTATGATACTCATTTCTCATTGATACAATTCCTCACAGTGTTTTTCTCTCTTTCTTCTATAACTTGTTACACATCAGATCTAGAATAACTACAATGTTTGTTTGCAGTAGAACAAAGAGAGGGTATTTGGTTCGATCAAAGTATATGAGCTAAGGTACAAGAGCGGGTTTAAATACTTTGAGAGAGATTTGATTTCTGGAGAGATTTTCCAACCCAAGAGATTTGATCCTTGGAAAGAGATTGATTCTTTCCAGGAATAAGGTTATTCAGCAAGGGCTATGTCCGATGAAAGGCTTTAATGACTTCCTTTGATAGCGCCAGATATCCTTCCTAGAAGCATGGTCTTTCCGGATTTAGCCTGCTTAATTTATTTACTTGAAAGATCTTCGATATTCTTGATTAATTGATTCCTTAAATCTAGTCTCAATTAATTCCGTCACTCTCATTGATTCCTTCAATCTTTGATGCATTCCTTGATCTTCTCTGATTGATTCCTTCAATATCGAATGTTTTCCATGAGTTCCTGCACACAAATCAAATATATTATTTTCATCATTAAAATCAAATCTAACAATCTCCCCCTTTTTGATGATGACAAAATAATACTCCCCCTCAGTGAGAGACTCTGGTAGTCGACTTTTCCTACAGGATCCATGACTCCCCCTCAAAAAGTGTTGTAGTTGACTTCTTCTTCATGACTCCCCCTCAAGATATGCCGCGAGCTACTACCCGTTAGTCGACTTTTTCTACATGAATTTCCTTGTATTTTACAGTTGTACCTGTATAACACATATATCCTTTTTGACATCAAAGCAAAGAGGGAATACAAACCAAAACATAATTTGAAGCAGAATATGCTTGCAGAGTTATAGTCAGGCACACAACAACACAAAACAAAAAAAACAAAAGTATCATCCATCGACTAGTCATCTAGTCCAAAAACATCACAGAAGAACAAAAAAAATTGTCTTAGACTCCCATATTAGCGACGCAGAAAATATGTAAGAGTATTGCAGATCGTCTCCTTCATTTGATCAAAGCTAGCAGAGGCTGAAATACTCATTCCATCAAGCCTGTCACGAACCTCCTTGATTGCCTTGACAACCCTTTCCCTTACCCTGAGAAATGCAACTCTTATCTTGGACACATCAGACACCGTCTCCTTAGAGATGGCAAGGATGTCTCCAACAGTGGACTGAGTGGCAGAGAGAATATCCTTGATCTCAGATAGTTGATTGACAATGGCACTAAGCTTTTCAGCAAGGTCAGGATCACTGTGGCTAGGATGGGAAGTAGAAGGTTTGGATTTCGAATTGGTTTGAGCAGGCTTGACTTCTCCCTCTTTTCTCTTAACCCATGAGCCCTTCACACACATATATCCCATACTTGCAAACGCCCTATAATTATAAGATTTTAAAATAGAAATAGAGGGATATTCAAAGATGAAAATATTGTGGGCTTCCAGAATGTGAGTAATGGCCATGCCATAGGGTAGACTAGTGGGATCATCAGCACTCTCAATCATAAAATTGATGACCCAATAGGACAACCTGATTTTGAGCTTAGTCACAAGGCAATAGACCAAAAAGGTGTCTCTTAGAGAGAAGGTGGAGAAGGAGCCAGTACGAGGGGGCAGAGTGGTTGCAGCAATGTGGGCTAGAACACGAGTTTTGAAACTCACATCACTAGGACCTAATTGGTTAGGGAGGGTTTAAGAAGGAAACTTCGCGATACACTTTTTAGCTTGATCAAAAGAGATTTCAAAATCATCGGGCTAGGAGTTTTTGAAGAGCATAGGGAAACCAGAACACTTGCACTAAAAAATTGAATCGAACGGGGCACAATCAAGAACAATACGCTTTCCTAGCACTAAAGACTCCAACTTATCAGACTTACTAGAGCGAAGATTTGCATAGAACATTCTCACCAGGGGTTGATAGACTTTAGGCGGTAGAACAGAAAAGAAATTTGACCATCCTTGATAAACGAAGAGATCTTTTACCTTACAATTTAGAGCTTCCAAGTCATCAAGGTTTACTAACCTCCCATTATAAATAGGTTTGTCCTTCAAGGCGATGAAAAAATACCTATTTGGAAAATCCCAGAATTTTAGGTCTGACTCTAGGGTACAAGAAAGATTGATTTTTGACTTCTTCATAGTGAATAAAATAGGGGTTTCTTCCATAGGTCGTTTACCTAAAGCTTTTTCTCCTAAGGCGTGAGAATGATCGGACAAATCAGCCTGAGAAGTGGCAAAACCTTTAGAATGATCAGACCCTAGGTCTACTTGTTCTGGGGGCTGAGAGGAGGGTTTTGCTCTGGAGCGAGTGCTTTTCCTAGTAGAGGCAGAGGGATTTTTTTTTTTATGTTTGGCCATTGAAGATGGTTTTTGTTTGAGAGGGTTTCTAAGAAGGGTTTCTAGGTGAAGAGGACAATGGAGATTGAAAGGAGGTTTAGGCATTTAAAAAAAGGATTTCTGATGGTTGAGTGCAGAAAAGGAAAAAGTGTCAGTTGATTAGACGCGATGATTGGTTTTCCTTTTTTTGAACTCTGTAACTGATGTGAAAAGATAGGAAAATATAGGGAAATCGGAGGCGCAATTAATGATTATGAAAAGAAATAAAACATTAGGCATACATAGAAAATTAATAGGACATTGGTCCTAACATTTACGATTAATGCAAATAATGCCAAGTAGTTCTCTTACAGAGCAAAATCTTTCTTCTAATAAAGGCTTGGTAAAAATATCCGCTAATTGATCAGTAGTTCCAACAAAAGATAATTCTATGTTTCCCTTAAGAACATGATCTCTAATGAAATGGTGCTTGATATCTATATGATTTTCTCTAGAATGATGCATAGGATTTTTTGAGAGACAAATAATACTAGAGTCATGACAAAAAATTTGTATAGGTTTAAAAGATAAATCATAGTCACCAAGTTGATAAGACATCCGAAGTAATTGTGCACAACATTGTCCAATAGCAATGTATTCATCCTCAGTCGTGGATAATGCAACTGATCCTTGTTTTTTACTGTTCCAAGGTATCAATGCTTTGCTAAGTAATTGGCATGTTTCACTTGTGCTTTTTCTGTCTTCCTTATCACCTGCAAGATCAGCATCTGAAAAACCTTCTAATTTAGAAGTGTTAGAAAGAGGATACCATAGTCCATGAGAGGCAGTTCCAATAAGATATCGAATAATTCTTTTTACTGCCGTCAGATGAGATTCTTTAAGAGCTGGCTGGAACCTGGCACATTTACACACAATAAATATAATATCTGGTCGACTAGCAGTTAAGTACAAAAGAGAGCCAATCATTCCTCGATACTTAGTTTCATCAACAGGATTTCCATGTTCATCTTTATTAAGACTTGTTGAGGGACTCATAGGAGTGCTAATGGCTTTGGCATTTTCCATACCAAACTTTTGAATCAGTTCCTTGGTGTACTTCGTTTGACATATGAATGTTCCTTCTTCAGGTTGTTGAATTTGGAGTCCAAGAAAGAACTGTTTACCTTGAAAACAGTTATTAACAATTATACTTGATATTGTGATTCTAAAAATATGTGGTTTATCCTAATACTAGTTATTAGATAGGAAGTGCTAAGTGTGAGCTAGAAAAGTAAGATATGCAATCCAATGTTGTCACAGAGCTGGGCCTCGAGCTGGCTGGAACAGGGGGGCCTCGAGGTCTAGCTAGGGCAGTTAATAATGAGCAATCGATGAAGAAACAAGGATATTGGGGGCCTCGGGGATAGCCTTTTATGGCTAATGATGGGCAATAAATGAAGAACAATTAATGAAGACAATAAATAAAGAGCAATGAATCTATAGAGTAATTGTTGAGCACGTTTTTACAAGAAAAGCAGAGAATGTTCTATTGTATTGAATATTCACGTGTGTTACAAATGACAGGGGTCCCCTCTATATAGGAGGGGGAATCCCAACATAGTACATGTCTAATTATGGCAAGCAAATGCTATTAGTACAACTATATAATGGCTCAGTACAGACTTGTACTATTCTTGCAGACATGGTCAGCTTTAACCACGTGTCCTTGGGAATTTCCTGCCTTTCCATGATGATCATCAATTCATACTGCTCCGAGGTTGACCACAGTGAACCTCTGATATGCTCCCTCGAGGGTTGTACCTCGGGGTCAAACTTCAAATTTCGCTACGAGCTTCTCGAGATCGGGCGTGGAGTGCCACAGTGGTCTCAAAATCGGACTCCTCGATTTTGGACGTATACAGATAGTCCTCGCGTTTCTTAGAATGAAATGATAAGAAGTGATCCTGAATTCTTCCCTCTTCGATATCCTCGTTGTGATGTCATCCACGTGAGATCATTAAATGATGTGGCAGAAAGGTTGTACAGAGGTCTTACAGGTTCGATGTTGCCTCGTCGAGGGATTACTAGATCGAAGTTCCCTCATTGAGGTCTTATGAGTTCGAGTCTTTGATGACTCGATGAGCTGGCTGTTGGTGACAGTCCCCGAGTGTTTGAGAGTTTTTAAGCCCTGAGTCGTTTTACGTGAAAGTAATAAAATTCTTTGCGGCACGAAGCGTTTTGATGAGCACAGAGGCTTCTTCGATTACTTGATATGTGTGTACATGTTCGGAGGTTCGATTATTCTACATGGACACGGTTCATTTGACCGTTTGGCCCAATACAACATTCTCTTATCGAGTACTTCTTAGGCATAACTTGATTCCTTCGAAAAGATATCCTCCGAGGGGATGCCCCCAGTATTCGAGGTTGATTGAAAAGAAGCCTTGAATACTTGTTGAGTTTTCCTTAGGTAGCATATATGTGTCACCTTGTTAAAAACCTTGCCGGTAAAACCCGTTTGGGATAAAACCCGATCTGAGGGAAAAAGAGTACAATGCATGCTTTAAAACCCAAGGTCTTCGAACTGGAAGGTACTTCGATTCCTCTTGACCGAACACCTGCAACGAGTTAGTATAAAATAAAACAAAAAGGGATAAGGTTATACCTTAGTGATGATAGCGCTTGGGTATTAATATGTTCCAGTTGATTGGCAGTCGTTTGCCTTCCACGACGTTAGGTTTGAAGGGCCTTTTACCTATTACTTTCAAGGATGCGGTACGACCCTTTATTCGTTCGTTCAGGTTTCGAGTGTTGAAAGTGATTTTCCTCAGGACTAAGTCCCTGACTCCGAAGTAGCGGAGGCTTGAGCCCTCGTGGCCTTGATTTTATCGAGATTGCTCTCGATTCTTCTGCCCGACACCATGAAACTTGAGAACTTATCTGAATCGACACCAGGGGTCGTGCTTTATGTTATACGCTTTGGGGATGTCGAACACTACCTGAAAAGGAGTCAAATGGTCCTCTGCAGGGACTTAACTAGCATGCCATCAACGTAAAATTCCATAGGTTTACCTATTTGGTGCTCGAATAGCTCATAATCTAGGCGTTTTTATGTGGCTTCCGCGTTCTTTAGCCCGGAGGGCATTACAATGTAAGAATATGAACCATACTTCGTGATGGACGAAGTCTTTTTTTGGTCCTCCAGGTTCATTCGAATTTGATTGTACCCGGGGTGAGCATCGAGAAAGGCGATGATCTCAATGGCAGGCCATGGCATCGATCAAGCGATCAATGTTGGGAAATGGGAATGGGTCTTTTGAGAAAATTTTGTTACCTCGTTTACGAATGCATGCTTTACCCGTCCCCTCGGACTGATGCTTGTTGAAGCTCTTCAACTGTTGACCTTGTCACCCTTGAACAACTGCGTACCGATCACCCGTTCCTCGGATTCAACCTCCGGTGCAGACTGTGGTTGCTATTTGGCTACCTGCTTGCCTTTAGGCTTCTCCGAGGTGGAAGGGGTCGGTTCTGGTGCCATGTCATGTACAACAAACATCTCCTTTGCTGCACGCTGCTCTCCATACACTATTTTTACACCGTCCTTTGTTGGGAACTTTATCATTTGATGAAGAGTTGATGGCACCACTCTCATACTATGAATCCATGGCCTCCCGAGTAGGGCATTGTATCTCATATCACCTTCAATGACATGGAACTTGGTATCTTGAATCGTACCGGCCACGTTGACTGGGAGGATGATTTCCCCCTTCGTTGTCTCACTTTCCATATTGAATCCGTTCAGGACTCGAGACGCGGGCACGATTTGGTCGAGCAGCCCGAGCTGCTCCACAACCCTCGACCTGATTATGTTGTCCTAGCTACCTAGATCCACGAGCACACATTTAATTTGAAACTTTTTTAAAAGGAAAAAAATTACCAGTGCGTCATTATGAGGCTGGGATTGTCACACCTCCTTTTTTATACGCCCCGAAAGGGGTACGAGAGTTTTTCCACTTAAAGTGACATTATTCGAAATGGGAACATTTTATTTTTATTAGAGTTGCCACTTGGAATAGTTTATTTGGTGTCCCAAGTCACCGGTTTA
>ML391253.1:0-17318 GCA_005239525.1 Nicotiana knightiana
GTTTTGGCTCCAACGCCCGGCTATCGCCCAAAATACGGGGACAAAACTTCTTGATATGACCCGGATAACCACACTCAAAGCAACCCCTCTCAGCAAATGACGGTGGGAACTAAAGGGAACCCCTAGAACCAGAATAACCACTAGAAAACCATGCGCCGAGGAACCCTGAATTGATGGTGGCTGAGATGAACTATGGGCTGGAAGAGCACTAAATGAGGAACGACCTGGATGGGAGCTACAAGGACCATGCTCCGATGATGCACCACTATAGGCTGGGCGGACTGGCTGAGGAGGCCTAAATGAACGGCTTCTGCTGTGCTGAGACTGACCTCCTGAATGAACACCACCAAAACTACCAGGCCCTCTGGGCCTCTTGGCCTCCCTCTCGACTCGCTCCTGGCGGCGAACCGACTCAATCTCTCCAGCAATGTCAATCACCTCCTTAAAAGAAGCACCAGATACCCTCTCCCTGGTCAGAAAAATCGGAAGCTGATAAGTGAGGCCATCAACGAACCTCCTAATCCTCTCCCTATCCATGGGAACTAGCCAAATAGCGTGACGGGCCAACTCGGAGAACCTTATCTCATACTACGTCACGGTCATGTCCCCCTGACGCAACTGCTCTAACTCTCTGCGCAGCTCCTCCCGGCAGGACTGTGGTATATACTTCTCCAGGAAAAGAATGGAGAACTGATGCTAGGTAAGGGATGCTGCATCAATAGGTATACGCCTCTCATAGGCCTCCCACCATGCGAGTGCAGCTCCTGAGAACTGGAAGGTAGTAAATGGGACCCCACTGGCCTCCAATATACCTGTTGTGCGAAGAATCCTTTGACACTTGTCTAAGAAGCTCTGGGCATCTTCACCCTCAGTACTACTGAAAGTTGGAGGCTGAAATCTACTAAATCTCTCTAACCTGTGCTACTCATCGTCTTCCAAAGTTGGGACCACAAAATCCTGTGTTGGGACAACTGGCTGGGCTGGAGCTGCCACCGGTGTCTGAAGCCCCTGGGTAATCTGCTAAGGTTTTTGGGCAGCTGGAGTCTGAGTGCCTCCCCCAGCCTGAGAAGTAGCGGCAGTAGTAGACATAGCGACTTCTGTGCAAGACTGGCGCACACCGTCAAAATATGTGCTAGGGTTTCCTGGAGACTTGGAATCACAATAGGCATTGTCGGTGCCTGAGCCGGTCCTGCTGGAACATTTGCGGCGGGGACCTAATCCTGAACAATAGGAGGGTCCACAGGTACTGCCCCGGCTGCTGCGCGGGATGCACCCCTCTCTCTGATACGGTCTCGACCGCGGGCTCGACCTCTCGCTGGTCTAGCTGGTGTTTGGTCACCCTGATCGGTAGCGTGAGTCCTCACCATCTGTGAGAGAATGAAAACAACAGAATATTATTCCAGGAATCCACAGATTCACACAATAATTCAAGAATGTGAGATTTTTCCTAAGGGTCCTGTAGCCTCTCGAAGATAAGTACAGACGTCTCTGTATCGATCCGCAAGACTCTACTAAACCTGCTCATGACTGGCGAGACCTATTCAACCTAGGGCTCTGATACCAACTTGTCACGACCCCAAATACCCGGTCGTGATGGCGCATATCGTGAAATCAGGCCAGCCACACATTTCATCGCTAAAAGTTATTTTTAGGAAAAATCATTATAGTTACAGCAAGAGTCTCATTTTGATAAAATCATTTAAGGGTTTAACATCACCGATAACATAAATAAAGGAAAACCTGAACCAAGATCTAGTGTCACCGAGTCATGAGCTGCTACATATGAGTATCAAAATACAGAACCGACACAAAGTTATCTGAAATAAGTAAATATGACAAGTGGATAGAGAAGGAGATAATCGAGGTTGTGATCGCCAACTGCTACCTCGAATGCCTCCCAAGGAACTCTAACTGCAGCTCAACAACCACTACCGGGTCCCGTTTCCTAGATCTGCACACAAGGTGCATGGGTAATGTGAGTACACCAACTCAGAAGTAACGAACCCAAACTACGGGATGAGAGGTAGTGACGGACTAAACCTCAATAATTGTAATGAAAACAGTACACATAATTTAGGCATGCTCACAATTTCAACAGATAATGAAAACATAATATGACCAATATGTTAAGTAACCCAAGTATATCCCAGTAATCTACATGCCAATGTATCAACAGTGTGGAAATGCACATAGTGCTCACAACTCTCACACAGAAGTCCACTTAGTACTGTATATGGCTCTCAGGCCCAAGGAAGATCCATCCCGGAATATACATAAACACCGGTGACCGTAGTCACTCAGTACTGAGGAAAAAAGTCAATCCACCCCCACGGAGAAGATGCATCTCTGGAATACAACACTCGGACAAGATCCATGTCTAGGGATGATCCATCCCTCACATATCATCAACTTCGGACAAGATCCATGTCCAGGGAAGATCCATCCCTCAATATCAATGCGCTCACTAGGGGTGTAAAGACTCTGGAGGGGCTCCTATTGGCCAAAAGCGCTCTATCAAGCCAACGAAGGCATGATCAGAGTATCACTGCGGTGTGTAGTCCGATCTCATAACTGTCTCTAACAGGCTCTCGGCCTCACTAAGTCATTACTCTCCAGTCTCGCTCACATGGGCTCACAAATGCATGAACCAGCCCGAAACAATGATAAATATATAAAATCAACAATTACCGAGACTGAGGCATGAAATGATATGCTATGACAGGACTGCGTATACAAAATTAAATAAACACATAAGGAGACAGCAATATACGACCACTCGGGTCTCATCATTTTCGGCGTGAAGCCGTAGCATTTGACTTAGTATGATTTATAGCATGTTCACATTAACCACATCAATAAAAGTGCGGATATCAATCCGAAATAGGTACTAGACAGTTCCATGGGATGATCCAGGCCACAAATTACTCAGTGTACGCCCGCACGCCCGTCAGTTGGCATGTGCGTCACTTTAGTTATAATCATATAGCATATAGTTCGGGGTTTCGAACCCTCAGAACCAAGTTTGGAAACGTTACTTACCTCAAAACCGGCTAAAATCCTAGCCCTCAATGCCTTTGCCTCTAGACTCGGCCTTCGATTGCTCCAAATCTACCAAAAATCAGATTTATATGGTTAATATATACCAAGGAACGAAGCCCACTCAAAAATTATCAAATTCAACCAAAAAATCCCGAAATTGGCCAAACCCTACCCATGGGTCCATGTTTCGGAATTCGATAAAAATTATAAAACTGGAATCCTTACACTCTCACGATTTCATTCATACTAACTACACCAAAATCCGACAGCAAATGACCCCTCAAATCCTCAATTCAAGGCCTAGAACCTCAAGCCCTAATCCCTCAAATTACACCATTAAATCCCACTAATTTCATGATTAATCAGTCAAATACCAACATAGAATCGAGTATTAGGTTCAAAAAATGATACCTAAATGTGTTTCCCTTGAATCCCTCTTCAAAATCCCTCAAATCACCTAACTATCCGAGCCCTAAAATACGCATTCCGAGGTCGTTTACCTAATAGTCAACTTCTAGTTGACTTTTCTAACTATAAAGGCAACTTAAGAGACTAAGTGTCTCATTCTCACCACAAACACTCCGAACCCGAACCAACTGACCCCACACATCATGAGTAGACTAAGCAACACATGACAAGGCACAAACAGGGAAAACAAGGCTAATCTCACGGAATGACCGGTCGGGTCGTTACAAAAATAGACCTTCAAAAGGCCTCTGACTTAGTGGAATAGATATTTCTGGAGCATGTCCTAGATGAGCTTAGTTTTCCTAGACAATTCACTATGTGGATCTTAGAATGTATGAAGCCAGTCAACTATTATATATTGATTAACGGGGAATCACATCACCATTTGATGCAGCTAAAGGACTAAGACATAGAGACCCAATTTCTCAATTTCTCTTTGCCTTAGACATGGAATATTTAAGCAGAAAGCTTAATGAGTTGAAAGGAAATAAAAAGTTCAAGTATCATCCAAAGTGCTCTAAACAAGCTGTGACATATTTATCATTTGCAGATGACCTACTTTTATTCTCCATAGGTGATGTTGATTCTGTTTCTATATTGAATATGTGCTTCTTGGACTTCTCTTCTGCTTGATGACTTCAAGCTAACAAAGCTCCATTTATTTTGAACGAGTCACTCAGATCATTCAAGATCAAATTCTACATACGTTAGGATTTCCAAAAAGTGAGCTCCCCTTCAAATATCTGGGGATTCCCTTGTCCACAAAAAGATCTCATTACTACAGTGGCAGCCATTGATCAACAAAATAGTATCCAAAATCTCATCTTGGACATCAAAGAAACTCTCATATGCAGGGAGATCTCAGTTAAACCAAACAGTCCTCTTTGGTATTCAAGCATATTAGTCTCAATCGTTTGCTATTCCTTCAAAAGTCCTAGGGACAATTGAAGCCTATTGTAGAAGCTACTTATGGTCTGGTACAAACACAATCACAAGTAAAGCTCTAATTGCTTAGTATAAGGTCTGCACTCCAAAATCAGTTGGAGGTCTTGGCTTGCTAAATATATGATTATGGAATAGAGTTGCAATAGCTAAGGCAAGTTGGGATATTGAGCATAAGGCATATAGGTTGTGGATCAGGTGGTTACATGCCTACTACATCAAGAACTAACAATTTAGCCAAAGGCCTATTCCTCAACATGCAGGATGGATGGTGAGGAAAATATTTGAAGCAAGAGGCACAATGGCACTGATGCAAGATACCAAATCAGGTTGTTTAATCAAGCAGGTTTACCTTAAGCTTATTGGTGATAATGAGATAATAACTTGGAAAACTTTGAGATTTGAAAATGATGCTAGACCAAAAGCTCAATTCACAGTGTGGCTGCAGATGCATGGGAAACTACTGACTGTTGATAGACTTGCCTCCTGGGGATAAATGTAGACCCTATATGCAATTTATGCAACATTCATGATGAAACAAGAAATCACTTATTCATGGAGTGTCCTTTTTCTAATAAAGAATGGGAAGGAGTTGTGAAATGGATGCAGGTTCCTCTCTTCAGGACACCACGATGGGAGATACTAGAGAAATTGATCATTAAAGCTTCAAAGGGCAAATCACAAAGAGCTCAAATCTACAAATTGGCTTATACTGAATGGGTGCATACTATGTGGATTGAGAGAAATCAAAGAATGTTTGAAAAAATAGCCAAAAGTCATAGTCAATTGGTGAGGGAGATTGCATATGTTTGTAATGTCCGGGCATCTACTAGAATTAAAACTCTGATTCAGCAGTTTAAGATATAGATTAGCTTTAGTAGTTATGTAGTTCTATGTCTTCTAATAATGCAATACTAGACTAAGTAGTAGACTGTGATGTAGTCTAGCTATTGATCCTCATTGAAATAATTCTGGTAATTAATAAAATCTTTAGTTACCAAAAAGAAAAACAGAATATTTATTAGGAATTTAAAAGGGCAAAAAAATCATCAAAATTCCTTTGAATATTTTGGTAATTCAACTTTTCCTTTTGGGCCTTCCCACTTATAATATAATATTATATGATGATTATTATTCTACTTAACTAATTAACTGTATGAAGAAAAAGTAAATTTTATCAAGCAACGTGATTTCTCAGTTAAGGATGTTGATTTCCTCCATATATAAATAATCTCATCCTTCCTTGTACCTCCAGAGAATATTGGTTTCAGTCATTGAAGTTTGGATGCACTCTCGCTCTAAGTTACTAAAAGTTTCTTATTTTAAAATGAATGATATTCTTGTATTGGTAAAAATGAGCTTCACATGTTTAATACTTATGACGACTCAGCAATCTATGTGGATCAATGACTGTATTGGTAAAAAAGAGCTTCACACGTGTAATAAATCTTGATGACTCAGCAATCTACGTGGAGGAATGAAGACACGACATCTAGACGGGACTCTATGAAGAGGTATGAGGCAAAGAGGCACGGAAAATCACACCCACGGGTTAATTAGCTACGTAAGTCTCAACCTAATTGAGAAGAAGAAGAGACACAGTCAAAATGTATCTGGGCGGAACAAAGGGCGGATTCAGAGATCTTCAATTAGTGATCCACATGTTACATCACATTCACGCAACAGTAACGGTTACTCATTGTAACGTTACATTAATGTCATAATTAGTCATTTAATGCTCAATCACTGAAAAAGACATACGTTATATTAGGAAATTCCCTATATAAGGGAGTAAAATATAACCTGTAGAGGGACATCCTAACTACCATTGCCATATACTTACTTTTTTCATCTTACTGCTTTCCATTTACAAGTTTGCCTACAATTATAATCTTATACTTTGGTTATCAGAAACCCGTATTTTTCTTAAAATAACTTTGGGCAAAGAATCCAATTCTTTGGTTAACCAAATTGGTTTCGTTACCGGGAATCTGATAATCTTTGTTTGCTTTTCAAGCGATATCCTCTGAACTATGTCGAACTCCAACAACAACAACCAGCAAAGGAATGGAACCCCAGTTCCATCGCCTTCAGGAACCCCACGTGGTTCAAGGGAACAATCCCAGAAATATCCAATAACAACAATGATAATGATGATCAAACAGTGGAACAAGATCGGGTAAAGCAAATGATTGCAGAGTATGTGAGCCAAGCTTTGCAAGAATTTGCGAGGGGATTACCGGTAGCGTTACCTGCACCACTGACACCACCTCCCAATAATACCACCACTATGGAAAATGCTCAATCTGGGTTGGCAAACTCAGGAAGGGGAGATACTCCTAATGAATCTCTCGAAGCGAGACCAGGTATATCTAATAACTCTGAATTACAAACTTTATTACTAACTTTGCAGAAACAGGTGAAGGAACAAAACGATCAAATCGAACAAATTCCTGGAGTACCACCTGTTATCAAAGGCATTGACGTTGATAGATATTCTCAACAACCTTGGAAACCAAGCGCAGCACCCGTACCCATTCCAAAGAAGTTTAAAATGCCTGACGTACCTAAATATGATGGGACAACCGACCCACGCGACCATGTAACTGCTTTTACCACTGGAGTGAAGGGCAACAACTTAACAAAATAAGAAATTGAGTCGGTCCTAGTTAAAAAATTTGGAGAAACACTTACCAAAGGGGCGCTAACCTGGTATTCTCTTCTCCCTGAAAACTCTATTGATTCTTTTGCTGAGCTTGCAGATTCTTTCATAAAGGCACACTCCGGTGCGCAAAAAGTCGAGAAAAGGATGGAGGACATCTTTAAAATAAAACAAGGAGACACGGAACTACTTCGTGAATTTGTAGACAGGTTTCAACGAGAAAGAATGCAACTACCAAGGGTGCCTGATAATTGGGCAGCCATGGCATTCGCAAGTAATCTAAATGACAAAAGCTCAGAAGCCACGAGAAGACTCAAGGAAAGCTTGAGAGAGTTCCCAGCTACAACGTGGAACGATGTTTATAACAGGTATAGTACTAAACTTCGAATAGAAGAAGATATCATTGCTCATCCGAAAGGGGAAGATTATACCAGATCCAGACATTCAGAATCAGACAAGAGATCTGGTAAAAACAGGTACGATCCTTACTTGGGACCATCGGGACGTGAAACTCGTCCCAGGTTCGAAAACACTAGGTCAGATTATGGACCACCAAGCAGAGATGCGGGCTCGTCCTCATCTAGATCCAGAAGGGATCAAGATCAACGACCTAGAGGTAATGCGCGAATTGGGGATCATACCTTTAATGTAAGTACCTTCGAACTAATTTCAGTGTTAAGAAATTTGGGTGATAAGGTTCGATGGCCCAAAGAGCTGAGGTCGTATCTGAATAAGAGGAACCCAGATCTCTGGTGTGAATTTCATAATGATCATGGACACATAACTGTAGATTGCAGATTTTTGCAAGGTGAGGTAGAACAATTATTGAAACATGGCTATTTGACAGAATTGTTCCGTGAAAAAGGTAAACAGGTGTACATGAAGAACATGCAGGAGCCACCAAAACCTCCATCTCCAAAACGAACCGTCAACGTAATACACGGAGGTGAAGAAGTAAACGGAGTGGTCTACAAAACGACCACGAAGTTCACAATTACACATGGAAAACGGGTTTGTGAAAATCTGGAAGCAGACGATATAACCTTCGATGATGCAGATATCGGCGGATTAAAGCTCCCTCACAACGATGCTCTGGTAATATCTTTACTTATTCATGACACTAACGTAAAAAGAGTGTTGATTGATCCAGGTAGTTCAGTCAATATCATTTTGCTAAGAGTCGTGGAAGAAATGCTATTGGGGAATCAAGTAATCCCAAGGGCACGAGCCATATCAGGGTTTGATAACTCTACGGTTATTACAAAAGGAGAAATTGAACTTAGCACTTATGCTGAGGGAGTGATCAAAAATACCAGGTTCCAAGTCATCGATACTGACATGGCTTATAATGTAATCATGGGAAGTCCATGGATCCACGACATGAAATCAATATCCACCTTGCATCAGGTAATTAAATTCCCCTCTGAATGGAGGATTCAGCAAATTAGAGGCGATTAGCAAACCGCGAGAAATATAAATTCCGTGGTATACTACAACAAAAAATTGAGGTGGAAGAATCAAAAGATAAGGGATCTCCCAAGCAGGTAACACCGCCCAAACAGGCATGGAAGAAATTACTACCCAAATAGGTCGGAAGGTATTATTGCTGAAACATGTACGAACAAAAATACTCACGAGAAGGTGAATCAAGTTACCATGGAAGGTGCATTGGACCACACGGATGTAGATTCCAGACCGGACATCATTCATGAACCGGAGGAAGACGAGCACATCGAAATAACTACGGAAGAGCTCGAAGTTGTTCCGTTGTCTGAACAAAAGCCTGAACAGAAAGTGTATATAGGCACGAGGCTGATCCCCAGTCGAAGAGAAGAAAAGAAAGCAAGGACCATTCAAGAACCAAGTGATTGACGAAGAGGTACATAAACTCTTGAAGATTGGTTCGATACGAGAGGTAAAATATGAAGCTTAATCCAGAAAAATGCGCTTTTGGTGTGGAATTAGGTAAATTCTTGGGTTTCCTTGTATCAAACAGAGGAATAGAGGTAAATCCTGATCAAATTAAGGCTATAGAAGAAATACATGATGTACTTATAAACAAAAAAGAAGTTCAAAGGCTAACGGGAAGAATTGCAGCTTTAGGAAGATTTATTTCCACATCTTCCGAGAAAAGTTTTAAATTCTTTGCAGTTCTCAAAAAGCAAAATCGGTTCGAATGGACTGAAGAATGTCAACAGGCTCTCAAAGACCTAAAGGCTTATCTATCAAAACCTCCGTTGCTGTCAAAGCCAAAGGAGGGGGAGAACCTATACGTCTACCTTGTCATCTCAGAAATTACTGTAAGTGCAGTATTAGTAAGGGAGAATAAAGGTAAACAATCTCCTATTTATTATGCAAGCAAGACATTACTAGATGCTGGAACTAGATATCCACATCTAGAAAAGTTAGCCTTAGCTCTAATCATGGCATCTAGAAAATTAAGGCCATACTTTCAATGTCATCCAATCATAGTTGTGACCTCGTATCCATTAAGAAACATACTGCATAAACAAGAAGTATCAGGAAGATTAGCCAAGTGGGCCATAGAATTAAGTGAACATGAAATAATATATCAGCCTAGGACTGCAATCAAGTCTCAAATCTTAGCTGATTTTATCACTGACTTTAGTAATAGCATTGTCCCTGAAGTGGAAAAAGATTACAACTCTTCAACGGTGCTAATCCGGGTCTGTGGACCCTATTTACTGATGGTTCTTCCAATATAAAAGGTGCCGGCTTAGGCATAGTCTTAATATCACCCACGAGTGAGAAGACACGACAGACTGTCAAATGTTATCCTATAACTAACAATGAAGCAGAGTACGAAGCTGTTATTGCAGGATTAGAACCCGCACGAGAGCTTTCAATCTAGCAAATCGTAATAAAAAACGATTCCCAACTAGTAGTAAATCAGAGGAAGGGGACTTACATCGCTCGAGAGACTCAGATGCTACAATATTTGGGAAAGGCACGAGAGCTCGTGAGACAATTCAAAACATGGAAGGTAGTACAAATACCTAGAGAGGAAAATGCTAAAGCAGATGCATTAGCTAACCTCGCAGCACTCGCGGAAGTAACAAACAAAGAAAATGCAATTGTCGTTCATCTATTCCATTAAACGATCGACCAGGATAGAAATGAGGTAACTTTCAACAATTTAACCCGGTATTGGAGAAACGAAATCCTAAATTTTTCGCAGAATGGCACCGTACCTGAAGACAAGAAAATAACTCAAGCATTTCGCCGCAAAGCTGCACGGTACTGCTTCATTCGCAACTTATTATATCACAAGATGTTCGGAGGGACCCTAGAAAAATGCCTCAGACCTGTCCAAATGGAGTTTGTGACAAAAGAAGTCCACGAAGGACACTTTGGAAATCACTCAGAGGCGAGATCCTTAGTGAAAACCCTAATCGGAGCTGGATACTATGGGCCTAAGATGGAAGAAGAGGCCGAGAACTTCGTATCCAAATGCGACAGGTGCCAAAGGTTTGCCAATAACATGCATCGACCAGCGGAATTATTGCATCCAATAATATCCCCACGGCCCTTCATGAAATGGGGTATGGACATAGTGTGACCTCTTCCCACATCTAAAGGACAAGTACGATTTTTGCTCATGCTAACCGACTATTTTACAAATGGGTAGAGGCAGAAGCGTTCAAACAGGTGCAAGAAAAAGAAGTTAAAAGCTTCTTATGGCAAAACATAATATGCCGCTTTGGGATACCAAAGGAGATCGTGTGTGATAATGGCCCACAATTCATAGGCGCGCAAATCACAGAATTCTTCGAAAGCTGGCAAATCAAACGGATCACTTCAACGCCATACCACCCTGTGGCTAATGGTCAAGCTGAGTCAACGAATAAGGTCATCATCAACAATCTAAGAGGCGGCTAGATAAAGCCAAAGGAAACTAGCCTGATGAGTTACCAGCGATACTATGGGCATACAGAACAACTTCAAAAACAGCCACGGGAGAAACTTCGTTCGCACTTGTCTATGGCTTAGAAGCCTTAATACCTGTGGAGATTGGCGAACCAAGTATAAGGTTTACAACAACTATGGAGGAAGCAAACGACGACGAATTAAGGACCAAAAACAAATCACTGATACGAACCACGGAGAGAAGCAGCACTGATACGGATGGCAGCTCAAAAACAAATCATAGAGCGTTATTACAATCGTAAATCTCATCTCAGGTACTTCAAGATTGGGGACTTCGTCCTCAAAAAAGTCTTTCAATCAACGAAAGAAGCAGGCGCAGGAAAGCTAAATCCAAACTGGGAAGGACCCTACAAAATCCGAGGCATAGCTGGGAAGGGCGCCTACGAGTTGGAAGATATGGACGGCAGAATCCTACCAACAAGTTGGAATGCCATTCACTTGAAGAAGTACTACTTTTAAGGAAAATAAGTACCCCCAGTCAGGTATCCCACGTTCGATTTTATTTTTAACATTTGAAATTTTACTAATCTTTTTAGATGATAGGCATAAAGCTAGCCCATCACCAGATGATGATATTAGACCTGCAAAGACGCGAGGAAATAGTTGAATTCCCGGTCTAGGGTTACACTTTATGATGGACGTTTTAAAGGGTTAAGCAGTCATCATCTAAAAATTATATACCTTCGAGTCCCATATGTTTTTCCTTTTCAGGAAAAGGACCATAAGGAAGGAATAATCAAGTGCTCGAGATTTCATTCTTCAAAGCTCAAACACTTGGGGGACTATACAATATGTAAGGCAAAGACGAAGTAAAAAAGACTATGAAAAAGTTAAAGCTCGAGCCTGAAAATCCATCTACCCAACAAATTAAGTGATACGAGCAAAATCGAAAGAGCCAAAGACTCGAACACAAAGCCTAATCCAAAAAACCTTCGAACATGTTCAAGTTAAAAGGCAAAATGTTAGCTACGAGGAAGAAATGCACATCTTTGTACTTATTAAAAATAGTTATGGATAAAAGATCATCATCATTGTACTCATTCAAAATCGTTGTAACTAAACAGAGTTACGAAATTTTTGTACTCATATAGAAAACTGTTATCAAATAAAACAGTTACAGATGAAAGATCAAAATCCTTGTACTTGTTCAAAAAACTGTAAAACAGTTACAGATGTAAGAGCATTTCCCTCGTGCTTATTGAAAAACTGTAAAACAGTTAAGGGAGAAAACCCCAATTTGAATAAAAACTGTTACGAATGAAAAACAGTTTCCCTCTTGTATTAACTCAAAAAAACTGTTACATACAGAAAACAATTACGAAATACAAGTGTATATCAAATTTGTTAAAAGAAAATAGTTGAAACATGAGTTTTAGATGATAATCAAACACACGTAAAATGTTGTGAAAGTTCGAACGAAAAAACTTTCCTCAGAAACATTCTTAAACATGTGAAAAATTCCTATCACTCTATTGCATTATTACACCTTTATGAAGTTGAGACGTCTTCTTCATTAAATGTCGATCAGAAAGGGCCCTCTTTCACAAATTATGCCCATTACAAAAAGGCACACATTTTATATGACACTGTGCCTATTACAAAAAGGTACGAGTAATATAAAGCATTCTATATGCAAAACTCAGAGGTAAAACTAAAACCTCGAAAAATAAAGCATGCAAAAGACTTAAAGAGTGAAACAGAAACTCAACGAAAAACAAACGTCATACTTGCATTAATATATTAAAACGGCTAAGTAAAAACTAAGTATTAAGTTATACTTAGCCATATAGAATTTTTATACATTGAGGTGCCCCTAAGTTGTCATTTGGGGACTTTAAAGAGATCCAAATTTACCCCCGATAGGACTGGGGGTAACCACCGATTGAGACAAAAGAAAAAAAGGGGAGGAACCAACTTCTTAAATTTCTTCAGGAGAGGGGTTGACTTCACTGGCAGAAGGAGCAGGAGCGGCTTGGGACGAAGAGACTTGAGAAAAAAGAGCCTCACCTTCAGGTGAAGAGAGATTCTGAACTTGTTGACCCTTCTCAATGGACTCCTTGATTTTTGCAATTTCAGCATCAAGGTCGAAACCTTCTCGGCTCATTTCAGTCAATGTGTCGAGGCGAGAGTTCATATACGCCCAACTAACATCGACAACTGCCCTATCTTCAAGAGCTTCATAATCTTTCTCCCATAGCATAACTTCAGCCTTAGTTCATCCCTCTCAGTCACGGCAGCATCATTAGAGGCCCTTAAAGGAGCGAAAGACCTTTCCAGGAATTGAACTTCCTCTAAAGAGTTACGGAGATCCTCCTAGGTCTGAGTAAGGGATTGCACTAATTCGCCCGAATGCTCCTCCTTTTGGTCTAGTAAGGCTTCAAACTCCTGACCTCTTCAGAGGCACGAGACAGTTGTTCTGCGAATAAGGACTCTAGGAGCTCTTATCCTTGTCTGCATGATCAGAGGATGCCTTCTCCACGGCCAACTTTGCCTTCATGACCCTCACTTGCTTCTCCAAGGTAAATTTTTCTTCTTCTACAGCCTCCATGTCGAGCCTTAAGCTTTCATACTGCTCCTTCTAGTTATCTGCTTCCGCACGCCATTCTTTCACTTACTGCTCCGTATGAGAAATCTTTTTCATAAGCTCCGTGCCAATAAGATTGATCTGCAAAAGAAAGCCAATTAGATATGTTAAATACATGCACAAGAATGAACACAAGAAAATGCATTTTACCTTTAAAGAAGTATGCACGATTTCATTAGCCCATGTAAGGGAACTGTGGTTGTCCAACTTAGCTCTCTTTGTCGGGCCTATCAATAATTTCAACCACATATCAGGCTGGCCAGACTTTTTAAACAGACTACCCTCCAGTGGAAATTCTATCATCACCTGCCTCATCTCTCCGTTGGAAGACCCTACTTCTATAACAGAAGGCACGGAAGCAGGTAGAGATGCAGGAGCTACGGGCGAGGAAGTCTGAGGGGCCGAAAAAGCCACGGGAGAAGGAGCAACGACAGGAACAGGAATAGCCACGGGAGCAGGAGAAATAACTGAAACAGTTGAAGGGAATTATCTAAGAGTTGGAGAGAAAACAACTAAGGGAGCTTCATCAGCAACAAAACCAAAGCCTTCACGGAATAATTGGCCAACAGATTCACGCACGGGAGAGGGTGTAGCATCCTCAGAGGCAGAAAGTGTAACTTCAGGCACAGAAGGCACGATGACAGGTGTAGACTCGTCGTTTGAGACCACATTCCTTCTGCGTGACCTATGGACCAAAGTGCCCTCATCTTCCTCATCTTCTCCCGAGGTCCTTGACCCACCTGCTTTTCTCTTTGAAGAAGAAGAGCCTGAAATGATCTCCTGGGCCTGAACCAGGGATAACTTGGGAACAGACGTGGATGCAGAAACTCCACGAGCAGGAAACCCTGTCAAAGGAAAGGGTTAAATAATGCTCAAAGGAATAAACAAGTACAAATAAAAAATTCACTTACCATGAGTCTTAACTCTCCAACCAAACATCTCAGATAGGTACTTCCACGAACGTTCTTCCAATGGATCAATTAACTAAAGCTTTTCTACCCAATTTCTGAAACCAAAGACATTCTCGACGGTTCCCATGATTGCTGCAAAAAGAAGAAACAACTACGATATTGATAAAATATCTAAAGCAAAAAGCAAGGAATGTCAGAAAAATGTACTCACATGCAAAGTTCCACTTCTCAAGGAAGGGAAGATTCTCTTCACCTACTAAACCAGCAGTAGGAACAACAACATACCGAAGAAACCAACCTCGATCATTATCATCTTCAGAAGTCACTAACACTCTTTTACTCCTAGCAACTAGGGTAAAAATTCCCTGACGGAACAACATTGCGGAATAGAGGTGAATAAGATGATGAAAGGTAAAGGGGATCGAAGCTAAGGTAGCCAAGTATCTAAGACATGCAATGACTCGCCATACAAGAGGACCGATTTGTCCCAAGTAAATTTTGAAAAATCGACAGAACTCGATGATTACTAGGTCGATGGGAGGCTTGGACCCTAATGTAAAAGGATAGGTGTAAACAAAAGAATGCCCCGTCTTGTAAGAAGTTATTCTTTGATTACTATTTGGAACGATTACAGGAAAATCGGAACTCCAATGACAGTCCCTGCGTATAAGAGGAATTAAACCTTCAGTGAGTTGGGTAGGGTACTTGTCAACACTATCAAGAGATGATAATGAAGAAACCTGATCTCTAAGGGCCTGACTATCCCTATCAAAGGTGAACTCTGCAGGTACTATTTCATTGACCCTCGGTTCGCGCAAAGGTTCGTGACGTTCTCTACCTTTGGACGAAGATCTAGAAGCCCTAGCCCTCGGAGAAGTTAAAGACCTAGAAGATAGAGGAGAAGTAATTTGAGAAGAGGAAGAACCCCTTGATGGAGTAGAACTTAAACTCCTCAACCTGACGCCTCTCCTACTCCGTGTTGGAGCAGAAGAGGGAGTCAAATCATCTACGTTATGACTCTCTTATATTGGTTTGAAGAAGACATATCTAAAAAGACAAGGAAAACGTTCTTTAAAAATAAAGTTTGAAAGTTAGAAGTTTTACGTGAAAGAAAAGAAAATGGGGTATTTATACTCGAAGATAACCGTCAAAAATGGGAAAAAACAATGATGTGAAATCCATAATTGAAGATGTCACTCCGTGACTAATGCAGCCGCAAAAAAGCTCTAAAGGCGCTGAACAAATTGTAGAACCAACCTGGAAATGCCACGTGGAATAAGCACTAAATGGAAGTGACAAGCGACGCTTACGTACATAAAAAGATGCAATGATTCGAGTGAAGAGGCGGCAAAATATTCCCGCCATAAATGAGTATCCACTTACCAAATATTGATCGATAAATATATGGTAAATGGGGGGACTATCTGTATTAGTAAAAAAGAGCTTCACACGTGTAATATATCTTGATGACTCAGAAGTCTACGTGGAGCAATGAAGACATGACAGCTAGACGGGACTCGATGAAGAGGTATGAGGCAAAGAGGCACGGAAAATCACACCCACGGGTTAATTAGCTATGGAAATCTCAACCTAATTGAGAAGAAGAAGAGACACGATCAAAATGTATCTGGGCGAAACAAAGGGCGGATTCAGAGATCTTCAATTAGTGATCCACGCGTTACACAACATTCACGCAACAGTTACAGTTACTCATTGTAACGTTACATTAATGTCATAATTAGTCATTAATGCTCAATCGCTGAAAAAGGCAGACGTTATATTAGGAAATTCCCTATATAAGGGAGTAAAATATAACCTGTAGAGGGACATCCTAACTACCATTGCCATATACTTACTTTTTGCATCTTACTGCTTTCTATTTACAAGTTTGCCTACAATTATAATCTTATTCTTTGGTTATCAGAAACCCGTGTTCTTCTTAAAATAGCTTTGGGCAAAGAATCCAATTCTTTGGTTAAACAATGACAACATGACAACTGGACGAGACTTTATGAAGAAGTACGAGATAAAGAGGAAAGAAACAACATACCCACATGGTAATCAGATACGGGAATCTCAACCTAATTGAGAAGGCGAAGAGACACGGTCAGAATGAATCAAGACGGAATAAAGGGCAGATTCGGGGATCTTCAATTAATGAGCCAAAACTTTACATAATCTTCACGCAACAGTTATGATTAATCATTGTAACGTTACATTAATGTCATTATTAGCCATTAATGCTCAATCACTGAAAAGAGTAGACGTTATATTAAGAAATTCCCTATAAAAGGGAATAAAATATAACTTGTAAGGATACGTTCGAACCACTATTGAAATATACTTACTTTTTACGCATCTTTCTACTTTCTATTTACAAATTTACTTACAATTATTAGCATATTCTTTGGTTATCAGAAACCCGTGTTTTTTTTAAAATAGCTATGGCAGAGAATCTAATTCTTTGGTTAAACAAATTGGTTCCGTTGCCAGGAATCTGATAATATCTATTTTTTTTCTCAAACAACATTCTGTAAATTATGTCGAACGCCAACAACAACAACCAACAAAGGATTGGAACTCCAGTTCCATCACCTTCAGGTTCCCCACGAGGCTCAAGGGAACATTCCCTAGAGAGATCTACGACTCAAAATAATAATCACAATGGAAATGAACAAACAGGAGAACAAGATCCTGTAAAACAAATGGTTGGTGAATATGTGGCTCAAGCCTTGCAAGCTTTCATGAGGGGACTACCGGCATC
>ML391253.1:33824-44003 GCA_005239525.1 Nicotiana knightiana
ATAGTAATGTGAAAGTCATAATTGAAGTTGTCACTTCGAGTCTGATACAGCCGCAGAAAGCCCTAAAAGGCGCTGAATAATTGCAGAATCAATCCGGGAAATCCACGTGGCACGGGCATTAAATGGAAGTGACAAGCGACGCATACATTCAGAGACGGATGCAATGGAACGAGTGAAGCGGCAGCAAAATGTTCCTGCCATAAATGAGTATCCACTTACCAAATATTAATCGATAAATAAATGGTAAGTGGGGGGACTATCTGTATTGGTAAAAATGAGCTTCACACGTGTAATACTTATGATGACTCAACAATCTATGTGGAGCAATGACAATATGACAACTGGATGAGACTTTATGAAGAAGTACGAGATAAAGAGGAACGGAACAGCATACCCACGGGGTAATCAGATACGAGAATCTCGACCTAATTGAGAAGGCGAAGAGACGCGGTCAGAATGAATCAAGACAGAATAAAGGGCAGATTCGGGGATCTTCAATTAATGATCCAAAACGTTACATAATCTTCACGCAACAGTTACGATTAATCATTGTAACACTACATTAATGCCATTATTATCCATTAATGCTCAATCACTGGAAATAGTAGACGTTATATTAAGAAATTCCCTGTAAAAGGGAGTAAAATATAACCTGTAAGGACACGTTCGAACCACTATTGAAATATACTTACTTTTTACGCATCTTTCTGCTTTCTATTTACAAATTTACTTACAATTATTAGCATATTCTTTGGTTATCAGAAACTTGTGTTCATCTCAAAATAGCTTTGGCAGAGAATCTAATTCTTTGGTTAAACAATTCTGTAAATTCTTGCTTAAATAAGAGTTCTGTATACTCATGTAATATTAAACATAAGCAAGGCGGATTCAGGATTTAAACTTTATGGGTTTAATTATAAACTTTTTAACATTGGACCCCTTATATTTCTAAAGTTATGGGTTCATGTCTATTGTTTTTACAATTTTAATGACCTTTTACACGTAATTAAACCCGTAAATAACACACTGCATCCGGGCCTGCAGGGGATATAGAGCATATATCTCCCCCAAAATTCTCTAATAGTAGGGGTCGGAGAACTATCATTTCTCATTGTTGCTCCTTATGTCTGATTTTTGCTAAAGTTTTATTTTTTGTTTAATCTTGTGAGTACTAGTTTTTCAATTTTAGAATTAAACTCAAAATGAAAACTGTCTAACTTAAAGGTACAAGTAGGTGCGGCTCAACGGATCTTGTGGCCTAAGGTGAAATCATATTGAGAGGCCTTTAAATTCATTCTTTAAATTTTTTGCACTAATAACAAAATTTGCTTCTAAATAACAAACTAACCATTTAAGACAAAAATAGTGAATTTTTTTTTTAAAAAAAAACTAGATAAAAGAACACAAAGAATAAAGTGGTGGATTATCAGATGTTGCCAGAACCAAAGTGAAAATTTTGACTTGGTTATCATCACACTCAAGAAAAAGAAATAAACGTACATAACATAATAGCTTAAGTTTTGAACATTGATGGTGTCAAAAAATTTACTCCTTCTGATAAATTTAATCGATAATTGTAGATCATTCTATTAATTAGTAGTAGAGCCGTCAATATGGGTTTGGCCCGTTGAGACAAGCCCAGCCTATCATGTGATTTAGTAAGGTTGGACTAGGATTTTTGGAGCCCATTTAAAAATGAGGCTTTTAAGCCCAACCCGAGTAAGACTTGTGGCCGTGAGGCTTCGCTGAGGTTAGGCTTGGCCGGCCCGTGGGCCTAATAAAAATATTTTTTTGAAATATATAAAACTAAAAAGTATACGACATTGTAACATACTAGTATCGGAATCAGCATTTAGCATTGGTAGGCACCAAGTACAACATCCATCATGAAAATGTCCAAAGACTTGTTAGTACTCGAAACTGGTTGCACGGATTTCCCAAACTCAAACTGGTAAATTTTTTTGTGTGAAATTTGAATATTATTAGTTTTTAAAATTTAATTCTTCTTAAGATTTAACTAATTAATATTGTATATGAATTGTAGATGTATATGAAAGTGAAGATGTTAAGACAACCTTATCAAAAGCGAATCAAATGCGTTTGATGAAGATGATGTGTTGGATATCCCATAAGCATCATGGACGTTCTCTAGAATAGTTTATTTTCAGTTTTGACTTTTAGTTAATGAAATATAGTCTTGCCTTTTACTTTTTTTAGTGTTTATTGTGATATATTGGAAGAGTATAAACAGTTATTAAATTTTGCAAAAATTTACCAATAAGATATTTTTTAACTTTTAAATATTTATCTTTTTTTAGGTTAGTACTTAAAAAAAATGCATGCGGCCCACATAGGGTTGTGGGTGGGGTAACCATTATAAGGTCCATCAAAATGGTGGGTTGGCCCAACCCAATCTGTCAATTGCTAAACCCCATGTGGGCTGGCTAACCTGGTCCGCCCATAATGACAACTCTAATTAAGGGTGGGCATAAGTCTCCAATTAGTAGCACTTATTGACGAATATCTAAGATAAATTGTAAATAACTGATAGTAGGCTATATTTATGCAATTTAGACACTATTTACACTCTAATTTACCCACACTTTATTGATATGTGAATGCTAAAAGTTAACAAAATTCTCTAATTAAGAATTTTATGCGTTGCAGGAGCTACTCCGAGCTAGGAGGAAGCTAAAGAGTGTTTTGGAGTCAATTTGGAGCGTGGAAGACCAAGCGAGGTTAGACCGGTCGAAAAGGAGCGAGAAAAGCAAGCAAGAAGTCTCCTCCAGGTGCGCGGTTGCGGAGTGGACCGCGAATTGGACCGCACACTGTAGGCAGAACACGGGACGAAATCCGCAGCCGGATCCGCGGTCGAATCTGCGGCCGCAGATGAGTAGACGGAGGCCAACAACTTAGGGGTAATTGTGTAATTTCTAAGGTGACTAACCTAAACCTATATGAAGCCTAATTCGACAAGAAGTCAAAGAGAGCTATTTTTAGGAGATTTTGGAGGCAAGAACAAGGAAGGAAAGACAAAGAATTTCCTAAGAGTTTTCATCTTCTTCTTCTTACTTCCATCGTTGATTATGAATTGTTATAGTGAATTATTATCCATTAGTATGAGTAGCTAAACCTGTCATCTAGGATTGATGGAACCAATTATTGGATGAAGTCTTGACTCTGTTTTGATATAATTGAGTCGTGTTTATTCCATGATTGTTCAACTACGTATTGTCTTGTGATTAATTGAAAGGGCTCTTGATTAATCGTGTCTAGTTACCTTGTGTTGCTTGATAACACTTGGTTATATTGTTGTTGAACAACACCACTTTCGGATAAGTTAAAAAATCAATTACTTGAATTTAAAAGCGGGGTTAGAGATAACGAAGCTTTTGTGGGATAATTCTGAGTTACATAAATTGTTAACTAGAGTAGTTCGAGAGAATGCTTCTAGAAAATTATCGTAATTGATCGAGAGATAATTACGGTAGCCCGGAACTCATAATCCTCATAGAGTATTACGGCAAGATTATAGCTAACGTGTCAGGAATTAATCTGGCAATTGTGGAAATCACTAGCCCTAGATCCTTTTATCTTTGAATTCAACTTTATTCTTGATTATTGCTAATTTTATTGTCATTTTTCATTAGCTAAATAAATTCCACTTATTATCCATTAAAAATCTTGCATCTAAAAATTACATGAGCTTATCATTAGTGTTGTTAAAAGTTGTCGTAAATAGGTTAGTTCCCTGTGGGATTCGACTCCGGACTTGAACCAGATTATATTTGCAGCGACCACTTAGTCCTTTTTACAAGGCATAGTTGAGCGTGATCAAATTTTGGCGCCGTTGCCGGGGAACTAACAGTGTTATTTTGTTACAACTTAGAAGAATTGCGAGAATTCTTAGTTTAGATCTATTTCCTACGGTGTTAAAAATTCTTCCATTTAAATTCTCACGTTTGAACTCTTTTATGACTCAGGTGTATGCCTAGAAGCTCTTTTAGGACTGCTGAACATTTTGAAGGACTCTCAAATCCTGAGAAACATTCAGGGCACTGAATCGGGCCAACAAGAAGAACAAACAGTTAAAACAAAAAGACCAACTCGAAATTGAAATGGAGAATATGGACTACGTCAACATAAACAATCGAAATGATCGTGTTGACCCAAACAACGGAGTGGTGGCACCTCTGGTGCCGGAAGTTGCTCTTTATGATTGGGCACAACCAATTGCTGATAAACTGGCCACAACCATTGATGTTCCTCAGATACAAGCAGAGACATTCCAGATCACCAACAACATGCTACACCTGTTGCAAAATAAGAGATTATTTTCCCGGTCATACATCGAAGACCCACAACAACATCTGAAGAACTTCTTGTCAATTTGTGTCACTCAAAGACAACCGAATGTGACTCCTGAAGCAATTAAGCTCTTACTGCTCCATTTCTCAATGACTGGGGATGCTCAAACTTGGCTGAACTCGTTCCCAATAAACTCCATTGTTACTTGGGAAGAACTAGTCAAGAAACTCTTAAACAAGTTCTATCCTCCCAACAAAACTGCAAGGCAAATTGATGAGATATTGCAATTCAAGCAGAAACCGACTGAGACCCTGCAAGAAATCTGGGAAAGGTTTAAGGGTATGCTAGTGAAGTGCCCATACCATGGCATTCCGGATCAGATGCTGGGACAGAGATTCTACATGGGTTTGGCAGACAGTCTGAAGGCCAATGTAGACGCTTCAGCTAGGGGTGCATTCTTGACCAAAACATTCACAGTGTAAAATTCTTCTTGACAAGATGTCTCAAAATTCAGGTTGGATGACGAGAGGTACGACACTCACCCCAATAGTGCATTTTGTGTCTCTTGACCCTAACAATTCCAATGCAGAGAACATAGCCACTCTCATGACCTAGATGAGCCTACTGACAAATAAAGTTGATGAGATAGGTACAAAGCAAGTGCACATTGTTGATACAACAAATGGAGGCTTGTGCACTCCTTGCATAAACCAGTCATATGTGTGTTCGTGAAGTGGAGAGAATGACAACCAGGGCTTCAGAGAAGACATGAATTATGTCAATAATTTCGGAGGTCAGAGGCAAGGTGGGCAAAAATGGGGACCAATACCAAACCAGCAGTACAGACCAAACCAGCCACAACACAACCCCAATCCAGGAGGCGTACGACCACAAGGCTAAGTCGTGCCTTATCAAAGGCAGTAGGGCTATAATCAACAACACCAGCAACATTTGGCCTACCAACCACCTCATCAACATCAAGACAGTAACATGATATAAATCAGGGGCATGCTGCAACAACTCATTAGGACAAATGGTAAGATGCAAGAAAAGTTAGCAGCACATGATTCAGCAATCAAAGGCATTGAAACTCAATTGGGACAACTGTCTATGGCCTTGAAAAATCGCCCTCAAGGAACATTGCCTGTAGATACAAATATTAATCCAAAGGAGCAGAACTCAAATCAACTAATGGAAGTAAGTCTTTGGAATGGAAGAGATTTAGACAGAGAGAAAGAAGCTGCTCAATCTGGGACAGAGACAACGTCAACTACTCCAGTTACATTAGAGACAGATGAGTTAGCAAAGCTCACCGAGGTTGTAATTGAGCAGACACAGGTTGACAAGGGTAAAGATAAGGAAGGTGAACAACTCCCAGAATATGTGGTAGAAAAATCTTCCAACAAAGACAAGACAAAAAAAAGTGGGCAGAGGTTGACAACTGCACCATTCCCTCAGAGATTGGCAAAGCAAAAGAAAGATAATCAATACAGGAAATTCATGGAAATGCTTCGATAGATTCAATTGAATATTCCACTGATGGATGCTTTGAGGGAAATGTCGGGGTATCCGAAAATGATGAAGGAACTAATGTCGCATAAATTTAACTTCCAAGACCTGTCCACTGTAACTCTGACACAAACCTGCAGTGCGGTAGTGACAAGACCTATGGCTCAAAAAGTGTCTCATCCAAGCAGTTTCACTATTTCATGCACCATTAGGAGTTATGCTTTTGCTAAAGCATTGTGTGACTTGGGAGCCAGTATAAAATTGATGCTCTTGGAAATCTATACAAAACTAGGCATTGACAGAGCTAGACTGACCTCAATTGTTCTGCAACTGGCTGATCGCACAGTCAAAAGACTGACAGGAGTTCTTGATGATGTGCTTGTTCAAGTGGGAAAGTTTGTATTCCCTGCAGACTTTGTTATTCTTGACTGTTAAGTGGATGAAGAGATACCATCATTTTGGGAAGGTCATTCTTATCCACTGGGGGAACATTGATTGATTATGAGATTAGAGAGTTGAAAATGAGGTTGAACAATGAAGAAATAATATTCAATGTTCAACAATCCATGAGGAGACCTAGCGAATTTGCAAATTGCTCGCTAGTGGAGGCCGTGGATGTAATACTGCAAGAGGAGGATGAGACCCTTAATGTCATGGATCCGCTTGAAGCCTGTTTGATGAAATTAGAAGAGATAGATGGTGAAGGGTTGGCATAGTGGGTCATGGCTCTCGAGGGTCAAGGATTCTAGAAAAGGAAACCTTAGTTCGACCCCCTATGCTTAAAAGAAAAAGCAACACTTCCTGCAAAACCATCAATAGAGGAGCCACCACAATTGGACCTGAAACCGCTTCCAGCTCACCTCAGGTACGCTTTCTTAGGGCCTAATTCTACTTTGCATGTAATTATATCATCTGGTTTGCTAGATGTGCAGGTAGAGCAACTCTTGCAGGTGTGACAAGAATGTAAGACTGCCATTGGTTGGACCATGGATGACACAAAAGGTATCAGCCTGGCCTTTTACATGCACAAAATTCTCTTGGAAGAGGGGCATAAACCTTCCAGAGAACATCAACGACGGCTAAACCCGCATATTAAAGAGGTGGTGAAGAAGGACGTGATCAAGTGGCTAGATGTGGGTATCATCTTCCCTATCTCTAACAGAAACTAGGTCATCCATGTTCAATGTGTGCCGATAAAAGGAGGAATGGCAATCGTACAAAATGAGAATAACGAGTTGATCTCGACTCGTACAGTCACGTGGTGGAGGATTTGCATGGACTATCAAAAATTGAACATAGCCACCCGGAAGGACCATTTTCCCTTGCCCTTCATTGACCAAATGTTGGACAAGTTAGCTTGGCGATCTCACTTCTGTTTCTTGGATGGATATTCGGGGTACAACTAGATATCAATAGTCCCTCTCAATATTCGGGGTACAGATAGAGAGAACATTATTCGCTTGTTTGTATGGCATCTTTGCCTTTCGGAGAATGCCTTTTGGACTTTGCAATGCACCGGCTACATTCCAGCGATGCATGTTAGCCATTTTCACTGATATGGTTGAGGATATTATGGATGTGTTTATGGATGATTTCTCCGTGGTGGGGGATTCATTCGAAGATTTTTTTCACAATTTAAAAAGAGTGCTCAAAAGATGTGTGGAGACAAATTTGGTACTGAATTGGGAAAAGTGCCACTTTATGGTACAAGAAGGAATAGTTTTGGGGCATCAAGTGTCTAGTAGGGGAATTGAAGTCGACCATGCTAAGGTTGATGTGATTGAGAATTTGCCACCGTCCACTTCGGTCAAGGCAGTGAGAAGTTTCCTTGGGCACGTCGGGTTCTACATTAGATCCATTAAAGATTTTTCCATGATTGCTAACCCTTTATGTAAACTTCTTGAAAAGTATCAACCCTTTGTGTTTTGTAATGATTGCAGGTTGGCATTTGAGGAGCTGAAGAAGAGGTTGGTAACTGCACTCATCATTGTTGCACCCAACTGGGAGCAACCGTTCGAGCTCATGTGCGACGCCAGTGATTATGCTATGGGAGCAGTCTTGGGTCAGCGAAAAGACAAGATGATGCACCCAATTTACTATGCAAGCAGGACACTCAGCGGTGCATAGCTCAATCACACCGTGACGAAAAAAGAAATGTTGGTTGTAGTGTTTGCCTTTGACAAATTCAGGTCGTACTTAATTGGTTCAAAAGTTATTATTTATACGGACCATGCAACAATTAGGTACTTGATAGCAAAGAAGGAGTCAAAGCCACACTTGATTCGCTGGGTTCTTTTGCTACAAGAATTCGATCTGCAAATCCGTGACACGAAAGGGACGGGTAATCAAGTGGCAGGCCACCTCTCAAGGTTGGAAGGAGCTGAAAAGAAGACGGAGGTTGAAGATATAACAGAGACATTCCCGGATGAACAGTTACTCATTGTGACAATGGAATAGACGCCATGGTATGCTGATATCGCTAACTATTTAGCAAGAGGTATTATACCTTATGAACTATCTTCAATTTAAAAGAAAAAGTTCTTTCGCGATTGTCGAGCTTATTATCGGGATGAACCTATACTTTTTAAAATATGTGTATATAACATGATCCGGAGGTGTATCCCCGAGAAAGATCAGTCCTCTGTTTTGCAGGCTTGCCATGTTTCACCATATGGTGGACACTCTGGAGGAATCCGGACAGCCGCAAAGGTGTTGGAATCGGGTTTGTATTGGCCAACTCTATTCAAGGATGCCCATGCTTGGGTAAAAAGTTGCGATGAGTGCCAGAGGACGGTCAATATATCTCGACGTCATGAGATGTCGATGACTACTATTCAAGAAGTAGAGGTTTTTGACATGTGGGGATTGATTTTATGGGGCCATTCGTCAGCTCGTATCGTAAAAAATACATATTGGTAGCAGTTGACTATGTCTCCAAATGGCTAGAAGTGGTAGCTCTCCCAACCAATAATGCAAAAGGGCTGACAGGCTTTCTAAAGAAAAACATCTTCACACGTTTTGGCACCCAGAGAGCTATAATCAGTGATGATGGAACCTATTTTTGCAATAGAGCGTTTGCACGACTGTTGGAAAAATATGGAGTTCGCCATAAGGTAGCCACACCTTACAACCCACAAATGAGCAGGCAAGTTGAAGTGTCCAACAGGGAAATTAAAAGTGTCCTAACCAAGACAGTGAATGCAACGAGGACTAATTGGGCAAAGAAGTTGGATGATGCCTTATGGGCGTACCACACAACATTTAAAACTCCAATTGGTATGTCACCATACAAGTTGGTGTTTGGAAAAGCATGCCATCTTTTAGTAGAGCTCGAACATAAAGCCCTTTGGGCACTGCGGCAGTTGAATTTGGATATGGAGACTGCAGGCACCAGTAGAGTCACTGAGTTACATGAACTCGAGGAATTCAGGTTCCATGCATTTGAGAATATAAGATTGTACAAAGAAAGGATGAAAATGATGCATGATAAGCACATTCTAGATCGGAACTTCAAACCAGGGGATCTAGTGTTGTTATACAACTCCAAATTGAGATTGTTCCCGGGTAAGTTGAAGTCCCGATGGTCAGGACCCTTCCGAGTGGTGCAAGTGTTCTCAAGTGGAGCTGTAGAGATTGAATCCGAAGATGGGACAAATAAGTTCACGGTGAATGGGCAAAGGTTGAAACATTACCTTGGAATGGTTAAAGAAAAGGGGGATAGAGTGGTATATCTTTGGAAAAGCCCTAATACGCGAATGAAGAGTGATAATGAAGCATGCGTCGTGCTGCGACGTTAAATCAGGGGCTTCCTGGGAGGCAACCCATGGTTTGTTGTAAATTGTCGTGCTGCGACGTTAAATTAGGCGCTTCTTGGGAGGCAACCCATTATTTTTCTTTACTTTTGTTTTTGTAAATGATTTTTGAACGGCATTGACCGATATACTAATGTGCAGGGATAAAATGATGTGCATAGGATGGACCCGGGGGACGAAATTAACTCGGAGGTAGGTAAAAGTGCGAAAAAAACAAAAAGTTGCTAGAAACTGAGATCCGCAGCCACGGATTGGACTGCGGATCTGACTGTGGATTTTGCGCACAACACTACCCCCTCGTCCGCGCACGCGGATTGGACCGCGAACTGGGCCGCGCATTTTGAGGGGGTCACTTCCCAACATCCGCGCCCGCGGATACAGGGTGCCGTCCAGGTTAGTTTTTTTATATATTTTTTTATTCCATTTTTTTCTTTTTTTCCCCCTTATTTTCCCTAATACTCGCCCACCTCCCCAACTTCTCTTCTTTCTTTCAGCACTAACAACTCCCAAACCCTTCTCCCTTCCCCAAAAAATCCACGCCCCCCCCCCC
>ML391253.1:52604-62785 GCA_005239525.1 Nicotiana knightiana
TCAAATTTTAATTTTTCTGTTACCACCCACCCTACTACCCCTCAACCTCCCTCCCCCCGCCAAAAATATATTTTTTTTACCTTTTTTTTGCAATTTTAAATTTTTATTTTTTCGTTTTTTTGCACTCCATACCCTCATTGTCCACCCTTACTCCGCACAAAAAAAAAGTTTTTTTTTAACATTTTTTTTATAATTTCAAATTTTTGTTTTACGTTTTTCTGCCCGTCTCCCTCTCTCGATTTTTTTTTTAAAATATATTTTTCAGTTTTAATTTTTTTATTTTTCGGTTTAAAGGTTCAAAATTTTACAAGTTCTAAAGTTATGAGTTCAGAGGTTTATGTGTTTAAAAGTTTACGTGTTTAGAAATTATAAAGTTTATGGGTTCGAAATTTCACGATTTTGAAAGTTTAACGGTTCAGAAGTTTATGAAATTTGTGGGTTCGGAGTTGATTCGAAAGTTTATGACTTCATGTTTATTATATCTAAATTATTTATGAATACTCTTGAGACGTAATTTTCCTTAATTTGCGTACCAAACACCGAAAAATGAATAAGATTACTACTTATTTTCTAAGAAAATACAAAACACACCCTAGAGCGCACCCTTTTTATTTTATTTTTTCTATAAATGAGAAGTAAGGAGAAAAAAACAAAAATAAGTATAAAAAAAAAAGAAACTAACATTATTGCACCTCCTAACTCTGACCATACCGCATTATCTTTCTATTATCATTCTAATTGGACAGTTAGAGTAAGAATCTTTCGAGACCAAATGTTTGGATTGGCTTTTAAGCTATTCAAATCAGTTTTTAAGTTTTTTTTAATGTTTTAAAGTTAAATATTTAAAATAAGTTAAAAATTACTTAAAACAAGCCAAAAATAATAAAACGAATAATTCCAACTTATTACTTTTTAATTTAAAAGTTATTTTTCCTGAAAAACTATTTTTTTTTAAGTCAATCCAAATATAAAAGGAAGACGCAATTGACACAATTATTACGACGAGGTCCAACTCATTGTTTACCATAAATGTTCACCTTTCCTTTTTTTTCCCCTTCAATTTTTTATTTATTACTAGTATTTCGATCTTTTGATATAAAATGACATACTTTTATATTTATTTGATGAAAGTTTTTGTAGTTACATACTTACACAATTATGGTCCGTATAGGACCATAAATTTTAGAAATTTTATAATTATAAACCATAAATTTGAAATTCTTATTTTTTTATTAAAATATGTGGCTAGTTAAATTATGACAAACAAAGTGAATTGGACGGAGTATTGATTATGAATTGATTAGTAGTAGTAGTAAAAAAGTTTTCAGTACAAAGTTCAAGGTGATTATATTATTATAACTGTAAAAGGTTAATAAATGTGTTATAAAAGTACATACAAATTCCAAGAATTGAAAGTCATGATTTCTATAATTCATTTTGAATGAATATGGACGTATTTTGAGGTACAATAAACAATGAAATCTTTCACTCGAAATCTGGCAGAAATATTAGCACAGCCGTGGCGCTGCACGGTTCCATATATAACTCAACCACTACTCGATAAAATAGACACAAAGAAAGCAGCAGCAGCTTCAAAAAAAAAAAGATGCCAGAAAATTTCTTGACCCAAGTTGGAATACCTCAACAGAAGCACTACAATGGAGTTCCCTTTCCTGCTGTTTTATCTGCGAACCCAAACTCTACTATCTCGCAACTACCACAGATAATCAAAGAGCAAAAACCATGGCTTAGTTCTCTGCTCCAACAATCTGGTGCTATTCTTTTCAGGGGATTTCCTGTAAACTCGGCATCAGATTTTAATGATGTCGTTGAAGCTTTTGGCTACGAGGAACTGCCGTACGTGGGTGGTGCTGCTCCTCGTACCAACGTTGTTGGCCGTGTCTTCACCGCTAATGAGTCCCCACCTGATCAAAAAATTCCCTTTCATCATGAAATGGCTCAGGTAAATGATCTATCACTACTACTTTACTTACATATTGTCCTTTGTTATTCGACTAAATTCCTGTAAGGTAGGAGTATTAACTACTCCCTCCCTCCTATTTTATGTGACAGCGTTTCACTAGGAGCTAAATTTAATAAAGAAAAAAGAAATTATAAGTCACAGAAATTTGAGTAATTATAAATCATAACGAGAAGTTTAAAGTTGGTAAATTGGTTTTCTCTACTTCACAGCAGGTAAGGGTGAGGTAGCACCCTACCCACCCCATACCCCACTTGTGTATCGTCGCACTGGGTATGTTATTATGTCATTCTTTTGGGATAGACTAAAACGGATAATCATATAAAATGGAAAAATTATAAAGCCTATAGAGCAGAATGGATAAAAAAGATAGTTTGAATTTGAGGTGTAATTGATTGATTTATTGATGGTTATTAGATCAAGACTGGATTAAATAGAAAGCCCTTATTATCAACTGTTAATACAAGGAATAATCAATACCCTTTTCCCTATGTTTTAAGATTAAGAGTCAAGATTCTTTGATATTCTTTAGTTAATTGTATTGTGTTAAAGGTGTCACATGAGTGAAGATGCCAGCTGGCAAGTAGTTTGTTAGGATTAGTTGTTAATTATGTAATTAGAAGGCGGTTAGAGCTAGTTAGAAAACATTGTACATGTATGTGTACAGGTCTGTTAATCAATGTAACCGTGAAAAATCATTTTCTTATCTTCTCTGTTCTTCTCTCTAAGCTCCGATCTCTCTCAGCTCAATCTAGAAGCATCCATGGCAGATGTTTGGCATATTAGATATCATTTTTGGAATTTTTATTTTCTTGGAGTAGGTTCCCGAGTATCCATCAAAATTGTTTTTCTTTTGTGATGTTGAACCTGGAAGTGGAGGAGAAACTCCAATAGTGCTCAGTCATGTTGTGTATGAGAAGATGAAAAGCAAGTATCCTGATTTTGTTGAGCGACTGGAAGAGCATGGCTTAATTTATATAAGGGTATTAGGAGAAGATGATGATCCTTCTTCCCCAATTGGCCGAGGCTGGAAATCAACATTTTTAACTAAAGACAAGAGCGTGGCTGAAGAAAGGTTCGCGCTTTGCTCCTATATTTTCTTTTAACTTGTCTCTCCATTGCTTGGAGCACATTCTTTTTCACTGTTTTAGCAGCTAGATGAGTCAACCTATACCTTGCTTGCACTACCTATATTCTTTATTGTCTTTAAATCTAGCAGTAATGATGCAAAAGCTTAACTCTTACATATTGGGGGAGCAGGGAGAGATAAAATATCAGAAAAGTGGTGAAGAGGGGTTCTTTTCAACCTCTTCCTTATACTCCCTAACTGCTAAGCAATGATTTAAGTTAACTGGTAAAGATGGTGCGCGACTATTCAATACGCCAAATAAGGGAAGGAAATTACATTGAAGTCTTTACTTCTCAAGCTAGTGGTTGATGTTAATTCTATCACCTGACTTGCAGATTTTATGACATTACATTGTTCAAATGATGGAGTAGAATTAGATAAGCAAGTAGATGAGATAAAATATGAATGCCTTATTTTTGTTTTGGCAATGTCTCATACGTCACAGAAATATTGCCCTGCCTTTGTCCACCTTTTTAACCACTTCAAATGGTGCGGTACCTATAGAGTTTTGATTAGCTTTTTTTTGAATCTGATAAGCTAGTATGCGAGTTACAATATGAATGCTTTATTTTAGTTCTAACAACATTCTCTTACCTAAAAGAGTTTTCAAGGAAGAAAACTCATTTTATGGTATGCATTTCTTCGGAAAGTTAAGTCAATTAAAGTTCAAGATCTTGGATTAAAGGAATCTATCGTTCTGTCTTTTTACTATTACAAGTATAGCCATATACCTTTAGTAGTAAACAGACAAAATGAAAGATTGTTTTAATCGAGGATCTTCAACTTTATAATTGACTAGCTTTCAAAACAAAATAACTTTATTGGTGCTTACTATAAAAATGAGCATTATTCAATAAAAACCCTTTTTAGGTACTGGACTGTTTCCAGAACTAAAATAAAATAGACTTATTGCACCTTGCTTATTTGATTCTTGCTTATAGTATAGCTACTTGCAAGCAGAGTATTTTTCCATGAAGGGTGAATGGGCCGCTAGTGTTATTATGAAAACCAATGCCCTGATGAAATTTTACAATATCATTGACTCGCACGTCATTCAATAGGGCTGCAAAGTTGGGCATGAAGCTGGAATGGATAGATGATGGAGTTAAAACCATAATGGGGCCTATACCAGGTATCAAATTCAACCAAGAAAGGCAGCAGAAAATATGGTTTAATAGCATGGTAGCTGCATATACCGGGTGGAAAGATGCTAGAAATGATCCAGTGAAAGCAGTCACTTTTGGAGATGGTCAACCTTTGCCTGCTGAAGTTATACATGATTGCTTAAGAATCCTTGAGGATGAAAGTGTTGCAATTCCATGGAAGAAAGGCGACGTCTTGCTTATTGATAATTTGGCTGTTCTTCACTCCAGGAAACCTTTCAATCCACCTCGTCGCATATTAGCTTCACTTTGCAAGTAAAAGCAAACCAATATGATATAGGGATTAAATTCCCCGTCTGAAGTTTATTATAGTCATTCTTCTATTTGGTCCTTTCTATGGCTAGATTTGAAGAAGTTAGTATTTTCTGTCTCTGATATTAACATGCTATGGTAAATTTTTATACTTTCCTTCATAAGAATTTATGTCAGTTTGACTCAATCTGTTCTAGATTTATTATCGTAGTCCTCTAGTCGTGGCATCGCAATTCCGATTATAGATGACAATCTTGAAGACAGTTCTCTGGAGCTCATCTTCATTGTTTTGCAGCTTATTAGTATGTTATCCAAATATCATATGAACCAATCCAATAGCTTTTAACATGATGATAAAAATGAAGAAAACACAATTGTAAATAGACAACCCGTTGGCAAAAGAATGTAATGTAACTTCAACGATTTTGAATGATACTTGAGAACTTGTACAACATATTAAATACAAAACTGCAGCTTAAACTCCCGTTAATTATCACAAAATACATCCACTATATGAGAAATTACTCGGTGCACTAAACAAATAAAAACAAAGGCTACATTGTAAAGAATGATATAACAGCAGTGACCAGAATGGGTAAAATGGAGAAGATTGACTTCAAATAACATGACTATTATGTACATAAAAGTGAGGAAAGTGCTTCATTTGGTATTCTGTGACCAATCTCAGGACTTATCTTCCCTGCACAATGCCACTAAACACTTGACTGTTCCCAGCAAGAGTTGCTTCCCACTCCACAGAAGATAAGAGTATTTGAGAAAGCGTAATCACCACTTGCTTCATGTCTGGTCTCAATATTGGATCATCATCCACACATAACTTACCCAGCATAGCCACCTAGTGAAATGAATACATCAATGATGGAATAAGTCGCGAAATGAACACAATGAAACAAGCTCTGAAATCTAATTAGAAATTCAGTCACTGATATCACTATCACAATAACTAAACTTCATCATCCCCCCCCCCCCCCAAAAAAAAAANCTTAAACTACTGTTTATTATTCTGTTTCAATGTAGATGAGGTACAAATTGAACTGCTACAAGTTTGACAAACATAATTGTAAAAGTTGCAACTTACCTTGAAAACACAGTCAGAAGGGTATAAGTCCATCAAACTGGGATCGAGCTGGTCTTTCAAGCTTGTCATACTAGTGGAGTCTGGAGAGTTCCTCAGAGCTGCCAGCATCTGCAATTATGGTTGTTGCCAATAATTGATTTCTAGCGTGCATATAAAATGTGTGTATATGTTTATGGATACACATTATGTATACCGATACATAGACACAGTACAACAGTGTAGCTATACACAACAATAGACAATTGAGTTCTCACATGCAGAATAGAAGTGGCAACATTGGGAAATAGAATCTGTAAGGAAGGTCTTCAATTTTGAACAGTTAGTGAGCAATTAGACTTACAAGGGACACTAATGAACGTCTTTCTGCAGTTTTCATCACATTGCCTTCAGTCCGGGTGACGGCTTCTTTCCCTGTCAGCATCTCAAAAAGCACAACACCAAATGCATACACATCAGTCTTCATAGTTGCCAAGCCGTCCCTCAAATACCTGCAACAGCAAGAGAAACAAACAAAATCAGGGAGAAGCAAGTTTCAAATTTGTGTTATTGCTTATTGCTGGTTATGTTGCTTACTCTGGAGCTACATAGCCATAGGTTCCAACAACTCGTGTTGCAGAGGCTTCTCCATCATTCGTTATCCCCATAAGTTTTGACAAACCAAAATCTGAAATCTGTTTGCAAAGAAAAGGCGATGAGATATTTTTTGGGTTCGAAACTGACAACCACAAAAGACAAAACCCGGGCACAACAACAAACCTTTGCTCTAAAAGAATCGTCAAGAAGGATGTTGCTTGTCTTTATATCTCGATGCACATAATGCGGCTTGGTGTGCTCGTGAATGTATTCCAGACCTCTAGCAGCATCAAGTGCAATTTGGACTCTCATGATCCAAGAGAGCGGTGTATGGCCTACACAAAATAAGAGGTCCGATCGTCTAGCTTATTCACCAAAATATATTCTGAGCTAAACGGTTATTTTGAAGGTGCGAACCTTTGTTCTGGGGATCATGCAAGTGGCTTTTAAGAGAACCCTTCTGGGCATATTCATAAACTAGGAATAGTTCATCATTACTGACGGCATAACCGATCAATTCTACCTTGACAAAATAATACCAAGACAGGAGTCAAAATTTTGAATTGATGTAGCACTATCATCAAGATTTGAAAATAAAAAACCTCAGGGTGCTGCAGTGAAATTCAGTATTCATTACCAAATTCAAATGATGAACTTTACAAAGAACTTTCATCTCAGCAGTAAATTCTCTTGTTTTAGTGGCTGTCATTCTTTTGATTGCAACTTCCTGAAAGGTCAATGTTTCAAAGTGATAAGCAAGTTGATAGGCCATGTTCAAAGGAAATGTATCAAGATAGGTGAAGTAGAGAAACATTAACCTGGTTGCGGAGAATGGCGTAATAGACAGAGCCATAGGTTCCATGACCAAGAAGATTGGACTCAGAGAATCCATCAGTAGAAGATAGAATGTCTTCATATATGAAAACAAGAGGTTTTTCCATGTCAAAGACATCAGTCCCTATAACTGCAGGATGCCGAAACAGTAAAGTATTATATCGAAAAGTCCTGCATGATAGTGAAACCATAATACACACACCTTTCCCTCTTTATGATCTTGTTTTGATGGCTTTTAGAACATTAGCTCGCACATACTAATATATGTAAGAAGCAAAGATTTGGTCTCGTGCATAAAATTTTGAAGGAATTTTACAGGCATAGAAAGACCACAAAAGCATGCATCTCTATGTTCCTACCTTTTGGAATATTCATCTGCTGGTCACTAGATTCTCCATTAGGTTCTTTCTGGTCCCTTGAATCACCGCAGATGTACCTTCCTGATGCACAACAGAAACTTGTATTTCGAAGAACCTGGAACTTATGAGAAATCTTCTCGTTTGAACCTGCTGTGTGACTTCTCTCACTTCTGGAAAAACAACTTGACGACCTCCAGGAAACAAAAGCAAGAATGACGGCAATTAGGAGAAGAAGACCAACACCCAAACCCCCAATTATCCACCAGTAAAGTGCATGACTCCTATGATTCTCCTTAACTTCTGCAGACAAAATTGAGCTTTTGGGGATTATATACTGCAACAGAAAGGTAGCCATCTAAAATGCATCTCTTGTGGGAAATTCCACCAAGATATGGAGTCTGGAAATACTTTTGAGGATCTTTTTATTTTGAAGAAAAATTGTAGCATGAAATGAACTTAGCAAACCAACATAGAAAGGAAAAATCAAATTATATGAATTACAAGGTTACTGCATAGATGAATTCAAATGACTGACAGGGAAATGTTTATTATGATTTGTTTTATGAATCCAAAGTGTCAAGAAGCCAGAAAAAATACAATGGATACAGTGAACACATTTGACAAATGGTTGAGGTAACACCAATTAATTATGAGGAAACCTTGTCCTCCTTTATGTTCTTCATTTTCTTTTAATAGATTATTGTTTCTCATAAAAGGGATATATGAGCTTGACATTTACCACATAACTGAGTCGTATACATTAAGCTGAAGGACAAATAAGATTTCAAGCAGCCAACAGTTGGTGATAGTATAAAGCAAATGTTTTTTTTTAAAATCAGTGATAGAATAAAGCTAAATTCAGTCGACTGCTAATACGAAACCTTAGAGTCAAATAAAAGTTTGGATTTTTCATTGCATTACCAGAGAATAGCTTGCAGAATGATAATCAAATTCTTGGATAGATCACTTGTTCCAGTGACAGATTTACGCAAGACACTGGCTCACAAGAATCAAGAGAAAGAAGGGCACAAAAACTTGACATGCCATGACTACTGTAAAGTTAAATCATTTGGCTTGTGTTTAAATCTACAAACGAATACGGCGTGTCTCGAAACGTATCAACAAATAGGAAAGTAGGAGCGCTCATAAGCTATGAAGAATTGATAATACCTGAAATATCAGCAGCAGCAGGTGCTGGAACAGGAGCAGGAACGGTGTGATTTTCCACAGGATATGGATCACCAGGAACTGGACAGACAAACAGTTGTTGAAGTATAGCAATTTTAGCCAAAAGAGACTTATTAGAAAAAGTTATTGACGATGAGTAAATACAAGATAGTTATTGAGCCTCGCAAAGTTGCATAGAAGTATCTTGAAAAGTCTTTCACACTCAAGAACAAATTGGACTTATAGATAAGTAGCGAAGTCATAACATTGAGACTATAATCTGTCAGCAGCAGCATCCTCTCACTTCTCTGTACCTATATGCTCATCTTCAGACAACGTCGTCCTTACACTTACTAGTCATTTGATATGATTATTGTGCTACACAAGTGGATACATTGTTGAGACCGATATAATATATGATGTATGCTATAAGGCATGTTACCCATCAAGATACACATTTCCCTTAATACATTCAATTCGAACTCTTTAACTGATAGGAGGCAACTGATTTTCGCCATGCCCCATGGGATGCCAAGCTAATTCCCATTATATCCACTTTAATCAACTTTCCGCTAATTAATGCAAAAACTCTAAAGCTCACTAGGTTCTTGAACATCATTCTCGTGTTCAAAATTTGACTCAAGTATTAGATAGTCGATGATCTTCTCATAATTCTAACAAATGAGAGGACTTTACATCTCTCTACCACAAAGATTCATCCCTGTCCCACCCACGCCCAACCAAAAAAAGAACAACAGTTCAAAATTGAAACTCACCCATTGTACCACAACTAGCACAATTAGATCAATCAAGCCAAGTCCTAATCATCAAAGACAAAAAGAAGTCAACAAGAGGGAAAGGAAACTCATACCTGAATTCAATGGCACATAGTATAAAGAGCCCACAGTGAAATTATCAGGATTAGCAATTCCATTAACAGTCTCAATATTATCCATACTAACCCCAAACCTACTTGACAAAGACTGTACAGTATCCCCATCTCTCATCACATAACTCATGAGATAATTCCACAACCCACTTGAGCATCCACACATTAGCTTCAATGACACCACTGCCCCTTTCTTTGCCTCCCTTGTAAAATTCGAGGGAAAATAAGCCAACCCATTATAGGCATCAAGAACAATATTATACACAGATCCATTGTTTTTTCTAACCGTAAATGTGGAGTTTGTCAAGTACTTGTTGATCCCAGAAGCACAAGTACAGTTCTTTCTTATAAAAACATAACCTTTACCGTTGCCTTCAATAGTTATGTCATTAGGTAACACATCAAACATGCTTTGAATCACTGGTAGAGTCTCTTCTGGGCTGGGCTTAAAAGCCAAGAAAGAAGTGCACAAACGACCTGTGTCCGTACAATTTAGTGGAGCAGATGAACAATGAGGGATTGTTTGAATAATGGTGAACAGACAAAGAACTGCAAGAAAAGTTGGTTGAATATGATCCATTGTGTTAAAGATTGAATCTTTGATAGATTTAATGAAATGGGGTCAACAGCAACTGATGCAAAACTTAAAGAGAAACATGAAAAAGAATTGTAGAGAGTTGAATCTTATGAGCAAGAACAGAGCATTTTGTATGGTGGTGGGGGTGGGGGGGTGTG
>ML391253.1:63590-81917 GCA_005239525.1 Nicotiana knightiana
GGGGGAGTTGGTTGTCTTGTTATGGCTGAAAACAGGGACTTATTAGTGAAAGTTACTGACTCAGTGACTGGTAACTTACTACTGTGAATACTGCAAAAACAACCAAAAAGGAAAAAGAAATGGAAAGAGAGGCAAATCACAGTGATTTTCAGAGAACTGGATATCTATTTTTCATCTGACTAAACTGCCACTGTTGAGTGAGTGGCTAATCAAACATTAAATAACATTTAGTAGTAGTACTCTGTAATAATGAACTTTCATGAAAACCAAAGGAATCGACATTGTCTACGTACACCACGTTTAAGTGATGACCAAGAATCATGTTTTAAAGATACCACAATTACCGTCTTAGGCTCATCATTTCCATTAACAACTATTAAGTCTCAAACTCAACCTAGTTTGATTCAGTTATATTTTTAATCGCAGTATTATTTTTTTTCTTTTTGTTTCACCATAAACAACTAAAAGAAAAAAAAAATTGCGTCTTAACGATAATAGCAACAACAACAATAACTCAGTAAAACTTCACGCTAGGCAGTGGCGGACACACATGGTAGCAAATGAACTCGCTTCGTCAAAAAATAATACTGTGTATATGTATAAATTAAGATTAAAGGTACATAAACTTTGTATAAATATTTTATTTGAATCTGCTTGGCAATTACTATTTAACGATTAAAGTTATGTACTTGTAAGATTGAACTCATTTGCACAAAATTCTGGGTCTGCCACTGGGTCTAGAGAAGGCAGAGTGTACGCAGACCTTATCCCTACCCCAGAGGGGATAGATGAGCTGTTTCCGGGAGATTCTCGGCTCAGAAACAATAGCTCTTTACCGACAATAACAAATTCTGTATATTCCCATTATAGAATTTGAGGAGGATAGTATGTATAACCCCTCAAGCCTCAACTCCAAGCAAGTTGAATTGACAATAATAAATTAAAAGTAGAACAATAACAATCACAACAATCCAGTGTAATTTTACGGGGTATAAGGAGGGTAGATGTACACAATTTTATCCCTACCCTATAAGAATATAAAGACTGTTTTCGATAGACCATCAGCTAAAGAAATAAGTGAAGAAGCACATATAATAAGTAATATCAATTTAAGGTATTCAAAAAAAATAAAAAGAGAGTATGAAGGAAGCGCTAATAGTCAGTAACAATAGGGATAATAGCAAACTAAGACTAAAAGGGTTACCAACTAATACTAATACTATTGAACTAAGCAAGACGTAGAAAAACACTCGACTACCTGCTAAATTAAGAGTATAACCTCTTTTATATTTCTTGTTTTGGTTGTAAATTTTGTATGAGATCCTACAAGCAACATGTATTAGAGTAAGTAGATATTTCCGAGGGCCAAAAGTGGAAATGAGCAGGAGAGAGAAGATAGAACAAAAAATGGCTAGTTTTCGGGAAAAGGAAAGCACAAGTTGCGAGAGGAGAGCTGTACAGTTTGTAGTGGGGTCCACTTTCACTAGTCAGTACTCCATATAGTTGCATTGCCGCCAATTTTGTGAAATCGCCGATCATTTCCCGACCAAAGTGGAAGGCCTTAACCAGCTAACTCGTCCGAGTAAAAAAAATCGTTGACTTGACATCACGGTAACCGACAGGCTCCTGTCCACCACACAATTCTCTACAATTTTCACCGCGGTAACTACTAGTTTATGCGTCGATTTTTACCGCTTGCCACCATTGTAAAAGTGTAAACACTTATCATGATTAAAGAATATTATTAATTAACTATATGTTATGAAACAATAAAAGAAAGAATAATATTACAAAGAAAGATAGATAGATAAAAATTTTATTTAATTTTGGGATAATTTAAAATGGAATAGGAACCCTCTATTTATGGAAAAAGAGTTACTTAGCTACCAAATAAAATCTCTAATATCTCTCTAAAATATAAATATTCACCTTAAATATAATTCTATTTATAACACTCCCTGATCACGCTCAACTATGCCTTATAAAAAAGACAAAGCGGTCGTTGCAAATATAATCCGAGTATTTAGCCCAGAGTCGAATCCCACAGGGAATTAACTTATCAATTACTTTAGTCAGACTCACTGAACTCTCCGTAATCAACTTCTCAGATGTTTTGAATAACAATTTGTGATATTTCTACTAACTATGACTGAATAAAATTAATTAAACTAAGAGCTAACTATCACTGAGTTGTAAACAAATAAGAGAAGGATCTAAGGTTGTAATTTCCCCTATTGATGGAATCCCTTCCTGTTATGTGTCATATAAATTTGCCTAATCTTCTCTATCGATCATGAGCACTCTTACTGCCGTAAATCTCCCCCGAGTAATTACGACAATTTACTAGACGCACTCTCCCGAGTTACGCTAGCTGGCTTTTATTACAGCTCACTTAGATCGCACCCAAAATTTCGTTATCCGTAATCCCAACTTTAAACCCTCGGTTATTGATTCCTCATATACTTTGGGAGTGATGTTGTTCAACAACTACCTAAATATGCACTCTCTCCCGAGTAATACATACTAAATAGGCACAGCTAATTGAGGATCCTATCAATTAACTACAACAGAAATGTAGTTGAACAAATAGAGATTAAACTGGGCAAACTATATTAACACAACAAGAAGTTCATCCTTCAACAGGTTCCATCAAAACCTTAGACTGAATAATTTAGCTACTCATAATTGTTTTCATAATAAAAACAGCAAAATTCATCATGAATTATAAAAACAAAAGGAAGAAAGATAGAACTCGATGCTGAATTTTCCTCCTTGCCTCCTGCCTCTTCTTGCCTTGAACAAAACTATAAAAAACTTGATATCCTCTTTTTGGGCGAGCTGGACCTCTTATAGGTTAAGTGGAATTGCCCCCAACTTCCAAGTTTACCCCTAAAATTACCGCGTTTCGGAGTGACTAGCGCGGCTGCGCTCGAACCGTGCATGGGCCGTGCTAATTGCGTTTTACACTGTCGCTGCTTCCTGGACTAGCGCGGCCGCGCTAAGACCGCGCTTGGGTCGCGCTAATCGACTTCAACACTGCCCAGGTTCTTCTGCTCTAGCGTGGTCGTGCTAAGGCCGCGATTAGCCCACGCTAGAATCGATCATCTATTTATCTCTTCTTTTTTTTCTTATTTCACACGCACTCAACTCCGAGGGGCTTTCCTTGCTTTAATTTAGCTCCAAACACTGTCCTATGTCCTCATAATCACGACTTGCTCCTGCAAAATATAAAATTCACAATTAGAGCCATTTTTCGTCATTTAACCTTCCTAGAACAGTGAAGCATAGCAAAGTTAGAGCATAAATGATTGCTAAACTACATGAATCTAGCCTATTATCACTCCCCCTTGAATGTCTATTCAATAAATAATGTGCCTCGTTAAAATTTAACTAAAATAAAACCCAATTTGAGAAAAAAAAAATTATAGTAAAGGAAAAAGAGTACACATGTTTAATAATACGCCTTTTGGTTGCCTCGTTAAAAACCTTGTAGGGAAAACCCAGTGGGAAAAACCTTATAAGGGAAAAAGAGTGTTGCGCATTAACTCCCCCTGATGAGAGCATCAATTCACATCCTTGAGCCTTCGCATCCCAATCTTGTACACTAGCTTCTTGAAGGTTGACGTCGGTAGAGATTTTCTGAACAAATCAGCCATATTATCACTTGAACGAATCTGTTGTACATTGATATCACCATTCTTTTGAAGATCATGTGTGAAAATAACTTTGGTGAAATATGCTTTGTCTTATCTCCTTTTATGAATCCTCCCTTCAATTGGGCTATGTGTGCTGCATTATCTTCATACAAGATCGTGGGTAGTTTGTCACACTTCAAATCACATTTGTCTCGAATAAGATGTATTATAGACCTCAACCACATGCATTCTCGACTTGCTTCATGAATAAAAATTATCTCAGCATGATTAGATGAAGTAGTCACGATTGATTGCTTAGTCGATCGCCAAGATATGTCAGTGCCTCCACATGTAAACACATAGCCTGTTTGAGATCGAGTCTTGTGTGGGTCAGAAAAATACCTAGTATCGGCATAACCAACAAGACCGGGACTGCAATTATTGCCATGAAATAAGCCCATATCGGTAGTTCCTTTTAAATACTGTAATATGTGTTTGATTCCATTCCAATGTCTCTTTGTAGAAGCAGAGTTATATCTTGCTAAGACATTGACTGAAAAAGTTATGTCAGGCCTTGTTGTATGATCAAGATACATTAGTGCACCAATTGCACTAAGATATGGTACTTCAGAACCAAGTAGCTCTTCATTCCTTTCTTGAGGTCGGAATGGATCCTTATTTACATCAAGTGATCGAACAACCATCGGAGTACTTAATGGATGTGCTCCATCCATGTAAAACCGTTTCAATACCTTTTCTATGTAGGTAGATTGATGAATAAAAATCTCGTTTGCCATATGTTCAATTCGCAAACCAAGACATAATTTTGTCTTTCCGAGATCTTTCATCTCGAATTCTTTATTTAAATAATCAATTGCCTTTTGGAGTTCTATAGGAGTTCCAATAAGGTTTATGTCATCAACATATACAGCAAGTACAACAAATTCTGATGTTGTTTATTTATAAAAACACATGAACAAATGGCATAATTTATGTAACCTTCCTTTTATAAATACTCACTAAGACGATTATACTACATACGTCATGATTGCTTTAGACCATACAAAGATCTTTGCAATTTGATTGAAAACATTTCTCGGGATTTTGAATTATGTGCGTTAGGCATTTTAAATTCCTCGGAAATTTTCATGTATATCTCATTATCAAGTGATCCATAAAGGTAGGCGGTAACCACATTTATTAAATGCATGTCAAGCTTTTCATAGACAGAAAAACCAATGAGATAACAGAACGTTATAGCATCCATAACGGGTGAATATGTCTCTTCATAATCGACACCAGGCCTTTGTGAAAATCATTGTGCAACAAGGCGTGCCTTATATCTTTGTACCTCATTTTTCCTATTCCTTTTGCGTACAAAGACCCATTTATAGCCAACAGGCTTAACACCATTAGGTGTTTGGACTACAGGCCCAAAAACCTCACGTTTCGCAAGTGAATTCAATTATGATTGGGTTGCTTCTTGCCATTTTGGTCAATCACGTCTTTGTCGGCATTCTCTAACAGATTGAGATTCAAGATACTCACTATCTTGCATAATTCTAGATGCAACATTATATGCAAATACATAATTCACCACTATATTCACTCGATTCAAATTTGTCTCAATATCGATTGAATTTTTTGATAGTTCCTTATTTTATGAGTCTCGAGCTCAGTGGTTTCCTCATGAATCTCATAATTTATTAAATCGTGGATTTCTTCATGAGACTCTTTCGTAGTGTCATTTTGATCATTTATTTTTCTTTTTATAGGATTTCGATCCTTAGAACCCAATGGTCTGCCACGTTTTATGCGTGTTTTTGACTCATTATCCATGACACTAAAAGATTGTCCAATATGGACATCAATACGGACTGGAAGATTCTCTGTAGGGATACGTGATTTTGTTATCATTTTCAGATCCGTAAATGCGTCTGGCACTTGATTTGCTATTATTTTGCAAATGAATAATCTTTTGCACCTCTTTTTTCACAAATAGAGGTATGTGGATCAAGATGAGACAATGGTGGGGTTTTCCACAAAATTTCTCGTTTGGTTTCACAAATTTCTCCGCCTAATTTTGGGAAAAGTGTCTCATAGAATCGAAGTCTGCAAATCGAGCAGTGAATAAATCCCCCATTAATGTTTCAAGATAGTGAATAATGGAGGACGATTCAAACCCAACATATATTCCTAACCTTCTTTGGGGACCCATTTTGGTGCGATATGGCGATGTTACAGGCACATATACTACGCATCCAAAAATTCTTAAATGGGATATATTAGGTTCATGACCCAAAATTAATTGTAACGGGAAATATTTATGATAATATATCGGTCTGAGACGAACTAGCATTGCTGCATGCAAAATGGCGTGACCCCAAACAGAAGTGGGCAGCCTCATTTTCATGAGTAACAGTCTTGCTATCAATTGCAGGCGTTTAACTAAAGACTCTGCAAGACCATTTTGAGTGTGAACATGAGCTAGAGGATATTCCACTTTTATTCCAATTGATAAGCAATAATCATTAAATGAGTGGGATGAAAACTCAATAGCATTATCAAGTCTAATAGACTTAATTAGATTATCGGGGAATCGCGCCCGTAATCAAATTATTTGTGTCATTAATTTTGCAAACGCGAGGTTGCGAGATGATAATAGTCACACATGAGACCATCTAGAATATGAATCTATTAAGACCATATAATATCTAAACGACCCACTAGGTGGGTGAATAAGTCCACAAATGTCCCCTTGTATACTTTCCAAAAACGCAGGGGACTCAATCCCAACCTTTGTTGGTGATGATCTAATAATTAACTTGCTTTGATAAAAAGAAGTGCAAGAAAATTTATTATTTAAAAGAATCTTTAAATTCTTTAATGGATGCCCATTTGAGTTTTCTATAATTCGTCTCATCATAATTGATCCAGGATGTCCCAATCGATCATGCTAAAGTACAAAAGTATCAGTAACCTTATGGTTTACAATAGGATGTGTTTCAATTGCACTAATTCTTGCCCAATACATGTCACAAGATAAATATGGGAATTTCTTAATTACTCTTTTTCTGGCCAGAGACATTCTTGGTAATGATGAGATATTCAAAATTATTCTCATCTATTGTCTTAATATGATATCTATTTCAGCGGATATCTTTAAAACTCAAAAAGTTCCTCTTGGACTTGGAAGAGAACATTGCATTATCTATGATAAGTATTGTTCCCTTAGGCAGAGTTATAGTATCTCTTACAGGGCCTTCAATTAATTTACTGCTACCAGAAATTGTAGTAACATCTGCCTTACACATACTTAAATGAGAGAAATATTTCTTCTATTTGAATATTGTATGTGTCGTGCATGAATCAACTAAACAAATATTTTACAATTAAACATTGATCCAAGTTTGCTTTGCGAGATATCCATATTTTCTTCCCATGGTTTGACATACAAAAAAATATATAAAAATAAATATTAGTATATTCTTATCGATTAAATATATTCATGAATTTGTTCAAGCATTTAACAAGAGAGCTAATAATGAGAAAGATAAGGACATTTAGTAGAATTAAATACCATACATCTAAATAATATGATTAACACAGTGTGAAATTGCAATTGCAGAAGAAAAGAAAACAAACTAATTTAAAAATTAGTTTTACGAGCACACATTATATGAAACAATTATTTTTATTTGTTTCTTGGTCAATCACTTCTGTATTTTGGTTGTGGCTTTTAAGCTTCAGGGTTCATAGCATGTTGAACTGTTTCCTTACAATTCAAGGCTTGACACCAGTAAGATATCACATACATTGTTTTGATCTCTTGACAGATAAAGCTTGCCTTGCATTCAACATAAAATCCACCCATCTTGAACAAGTTGTATATACAAGTCAGAGAAAATTCATAAGTGGGAAAAGATATGCCACATGAGTTACGATGCGAACTATATTCTGACCATAGACGTGATCACACATGTCCTTAATTATATATACTATCAGATACATGATACGTACATTGTTGTCACGATCCATTTCCGGAGTTGTGATGGCGCCTGTCGCGGAACCAGGCAAGCCACCCATTTTATCTAACTAAATACAATTTCCAATAAAATATCCCTCTTAACAAGTCTTTAAATAAAAATAATAATAAATCAAAATTTGGAAAACTAGTTTATGAAATTCAAAACCCAAATCCTACGACCCCGGACCCAGTGTCATACAGTCATGAGTTGCTAGTACTTAATACAATCAAAAAGAAATGACCAACATAGTCTGAAAATAAATACGACAGTGAAAAAAGAAGAAAGACGAGATCACGGTCGCCAGCTACTACCTCGTCAACTCTGATGAAACTGCTGCTACTTACTGACCAGAGCTGAATCCCGTGGTACCTGGATCTGCACACAAGGTGTAGGGGTAACGTGAGTACACCAACTCAGTAGTAACGAAACCAAACTACGAGTTGAGAAGTAGTGACGGACTAAACCTCCGATAATTTGAACAACAGTATATAACTTGGACATGACAGTAATATATCATAAAATAAACACGATGCATCAATATATGTATGTAACCCTGCATGCTAACATGACTTCATATGGAATCAAGAATGATGTGTACTCAGTAATCCAACTCTCATAAGGTGGTCCACTCAGTACTAGAATACGGCCTTCCGGCCCAGGGAAAGTCCATCCCGGATATTACATAAACACAAGTGACACAGTCACCTCGTACTGAGGAAAAAGGTCGATCCAGCCACCACAGAAAATATCCATCTCCGGAACATAATACCCACGGAGGAAATCCATCTCCGGAACATAAAACCCACGGAGAAAATCCATCTCCGGAACATAAAACCCATGGAGAAAATCCATCTCCAGAGCATAATACTCGGACAAGATCCATGTCCAGGAAAATCTATCCCTCAATATTTGTGCGCTCACTGGGGGTGTAAAGACTCCGGAGGGGCTCATTTCAGCCCAAACGCTATATCAAGCCAACGAATGCATGATTCCAGGGTCGCTGCGTTGTGCAGTCCGACCTCATAACTGTCTCAAAACCAGGCTCCAAGCCTCACTCAGTCAGTACCTTCCAGTCTCACTCACAATGCTCTAACATATGAAAATCAGCCCAAACCAATGATAATATAGAATAAACTAGCAACTTACGAGACTGAGGCATGAAACATATACTATAACAGGACTGAGTACATGAAAACAATAATCATAAATAGAGACAGCAATAATCGACCGTTCCGGTCTGAACATATCGGCGTGAAGCCTTAACATTTATACTTAGCATGATTTCTATTTCGTTCAAGGTAAATACCACCTTCACAGTACAAATATCAACCTGAGATAACCATTAGACAGTGCCATGGGATGAGCCAGGCTACAAATATTCGGTTTACGCATGCATGCCCGTCACTTGGCAAGTGTGTCACCTTAATTAACATCATATATAAAATAGTTTGAGGTTTCGAACCCTCTGTTTCAAGTTTTGAAGCGTTACTTACCTCAAAACCGGCTAATATACTACTCTGCAGTGCCCTTGCCTCTAAATTCGGCCTCCGAGTGCTTCAAATCTACCAACAATCAGACGTATATCATTATAATATGCTAAGGAACTAATCCCAATCGAAATGTATAAAAAATACTCAAAAATCTCGAAATTGGTCAAACCCGACCCTCCGGTCCCATGTCTCGAAACTCAAAAATTTTTATACAAAACTATTCTTCATCATCTCACGAGTCCGTACATATAAAGAACACTAAATTCGGAGTCCAAATGACCCCTCAAATCTCCATTTTTAAAGACTGTAAATCCCAAGCCCTAATTACCCAATTTGCACTGATTTTTTCCTAATTTTCCACCATAAATCTGACCTTATATCACATATAAACGAGTTTAGAATCCAAAAACCTTACCTCAATGAAGAACTATCGAATCCCCTCTTTAAAACCCTTCCAAAAGCTTCAAATCCGGATGAAATATTGAGAAAAATGGCTAAAATTCGCGAATGCATGTTTTTATACTCTCTGAACAGTGGTTCCGCACCTGCGACTACTTAGGCGCACCTGCGGAACCGCACCTGCGGTCCTAGGTGCGCACATGCGGAAAGACCCCAAAGTCCTCAGCCTCCGCACTTGCGCTCGACCTCCCGCACCTGCGGCTCCGCAGGTGCGGCAATTACCTCGCACCTGCGGAAATCCTTCAACCAAACAAAATTCCGCATCTGCGGAGCTTCATCCGTTCCTGCAGGCCCGCACCTGCGGCTCCTCTTCCGCAGGTGCAAAAACACCAGCACCAGCTACTTCAGCAACAACAATTATGCTCCAAACTCCTCGTTAACCACCCAAAACCATCCCGAGCCCCTCAGGACCCCAACCAAACATACCAACGCACCACGTGTAATCGTTCGAACTTAGTCGAGCTTTAGAAACATCAAAAACGACATCAAAACCCCAAAATCACATTGAATTCAAGCCTATGAACGTTGAATTTTCTAAATTCCACCAACGATGCCGAAACTACCCAAAACAACTCCGATTGACCTGAAATTTTGCAGACATATCCAAAATGACATTACGAACCTGTTCCAATTGTGGGAATTCCATTCCGACCCCGATAGCCTATTTTCCACTGCCAGCCAAAAATCGCTAAAAACTAGCTTTCGCCAATTCAAGCCCAATTCTACACCGGACATCACAATTATATTCCGAATACACTCCTTAGTCCCAAATCACCTAAAGAAACTATCCGAGCCACCAAATCCGCATTCCGGGGTCGTTTCCCAATAAGTCAACTCTTAGTTGACTTTTTCCATTATAAGGCTATCTTTAAGAACTAAGTTACTAAATTCTCATTTAACCATTACGATTTCAAGCCTATCGACTCTAACACATCAATAATAGAATAACCAATCCATGACAAGTCAATGACAACAATAAAAATGCAAGTTCTACGTAACGACAGACCGGGTCGTTACAATTATCCAATGCAAAACACTCAATTAATTGTACAAACCAAATATTAGAACTATATTTAATCAAAATGAACTAACACTATTTTATAAATCAAATAATACTAACCGATACTAGTGCCTACTACTCATCTAAAGAACTATAATTACATGATGTTTATTCATTAACTATTACGAACAAACAAAAATAAAAATTGAACTACTCAATCATCTTTAACCACATATCCATCAGGGTGCTCAAAGAAGTCTGTCACATCCAAGAGGGTGATGTCAAAATCATTGTCAGAGACAAAATTGGCTTCAGGGCCTTTATTCTTTAGAGATGCTTGATAAAGCTCAACCAAATGTCTTGGTACACGATAAATATTTGTCCAATGTCCTTTTACACCGCAACGATAACATTCAGTTTCTGAACCATTTGCCTTTGGATTCTCATCTTTCCCTTTCACTTTTGGTGGTTATTTTTCTTTGAGGGTGAATAACACCAGGAAAATTTCTTCCTTGTCCATGGCCACGACCACGACCACGACTATTAATAGGGCCACGACCTTGTCTACGCTTAGCATAATGGGAATACACCTCATCTACTTCAGGCAATAGTGTAGACCTAGTGGGTCGATTTTTGTGATTTCTCATGAGCAAGTCGTTATTTCGTTCATCCATAAGGAGAAGAGAAATCAACTCAGAGTACTTTTTGAAATCTTTCTCTCGGTATTGCTGTTGCAAGACCATATTGGAGGAATGAAATGTTGTGAACGTTTTTTCAAGCATATCATAGTCGGTGATAGTATCTCCACATAGTTTCAATTTAGAAGTAATTATGAACATTGCAGAATTACATTCAGAAATAGACTTAAAGTCTTGGAGCCTCAGATGAGTCCAATCATATCGTGATTGTGGAAGAGTGACCAACTTTAAGTTGTCATATCTTTCCTTTAAGCCATTCCACAAAACAAGTGGATCTTTGACTTCGAGATATTATATTTTCAACCCTTCTAAAGGTGATGGCGCAAGAAAATCAAGGACTTAGCACAGTCTTAGGTAAATGATTTATTTTTATCTTTAATGGCGTCTCCAAGACCCATTACATCTAAATAGATTTCAGTATCCAACACCCATGTCATATAATTCTTGCCCGAAATTTCAAGGGCAACAAACTTTCTTTTCATAATGTCAGTCATCATTAAAAAGAGGAGAAAAGTTATACCTTAATCTTCTCAAAGAGCTTCTTGAGACGGTAGAGTCTCGTGCCGATAACGTGTTATGAAACAATAAAAGAAGAAGAACAATATTGCAGAGAAAGAGAGAGAGGAAATTCTTATTGAATTTTGGGATGATTTACAATGGAATAAGACCCCTATATTTATAGGGAAAGAGTGACTTAGCCAACAAGTAAAATCCCTAATATCTCTCAAAAACATAGACATTCACCTTGAATAGAATTCTATTTATAACACTATAAATATAGTTAAAATTATTAAAAAGTGTATAATTCCTAATTATATATCCAACATAGTAACAATCATTTGCGAAAGGCGAATGAGATAGAAAGGTCATTTAATTTTTCAAATATGAGTAATAAGATTATCCAGGGCTGCCCGACGAATTTTGCGGCCTGAAATCGAAATTTATAAGGGGCCTTGACTTGACTTTTTTCTTTAAGAAATAAGTCTATTTTTCTGGCGTTCTTAGATACAAATTAATAACGTTCTTTTATCAATAACTCCTTATGAGTCTTTTTTAATTGACAATATAGCTATTCCAATTAACCTTTATTGAAAAAATTATTATTGATCTTAGGTGAGATTTAATCAATTTTAATTTTGAAATTTTTTTTCCGTTGAAGCGACAGAAACAAGAGTTATTAACATTATTCTCTAAGTAATATAGGCATTGAAAAAAGAATCACATTTTTTTATTTGATCGAGTGTATCAATTAGACCGTTATCTTCTAACTGTACTATTTTTCTTAATATTTTTAATTTCAAAAATAAATCTAAACCATCAATGTCAAATTTATTATTATGCTTTAAGGAACATTCAACATTAAGGCAATTATTTTTTCAAATTTCTATCATCTAGTGATCTTAATTTTTATCGCTAAATAGAAAATCAAAAATATTTTCGTATTCTTCGAATTATTCAAATCTATTTTGAAGTGAAAAAATAGCCTTGTCTACTATGCATAATGTAATCAACTCCAAAGGACTATTCAAAAGATTTTGAGATTTTATTATCAACATTCTCATAAAATTGTTACTTTCTATATATCATACGTTTCTTACGAAATTGGGTTCGATATTCATGTCAAGTGCAATTTTCTTGGCAAAAATCATAGCAGTTGCAAATCCTTCTTCTATACTTGTTAAAGAAAGAAAGTAATTTTTTTCACTTCACAAAATATTTTTTAAACTTATACATAGACTATTACGTGTAACCAAAAATAAGGCTCCCACAAATGTGGGGCCTAAACCAGTTGCTTTACTTGCTTTATGGAAGAGCCAAAAGTTCATTTAGTGGGCGTTTGGACATAAGAATTGTAAGATTCCGGAAAAAAGTGAATTTTTTTTTCAAGTGAAAATGGTATTTGAAAACTAGAGTTGTGTTTGGATAATGAATATAATTTTAGGTTGTTTTTGAAGTTTTATGAGTAAAATTTTTGAAAAACAACCTTTTGGAGTTTTTAAAATTTTTGAAAAATTTCACAATCCATTTTCAAATAAAAATTTAAAAATTTATGGTCAAACACTGATTTTGGGAAAAAATAAAAAAAAGTAAAAATTTTCTTATGTCCAAATGGGCTCTTAATTTTTCAAATATGAGTAGTATGTTATAAAATAACACCTTTAAAGTAAATAAATCAAAGACAAGTATATATATATATATATATATATATATATATATATATATATATATATATATATATATAGAGAGAGAGAGAGAGAGAGAGAGAGAGAGAGAGAGCGATATATTATTCAACTTTCAAGCTAATATACATAATGAACTGAAGTCTCCTCTATTTATAGAAGAAAGGAAGTTGTTGTGTAAGCTGCTATTGCAAGCTGCTATGTAAGCTGCTTGTAAGTTGCTACTGCAAGCTGCTGTGTAAGTTGCTTGTAAGCTGCTACTATACTAGATGTAGATAATCTTCTACCGGGGTAATGTTTATCCATAACGGAATACCAAAATGATAAGCTTCTTCAGGAGGCTTATTTCCAATAGAGTACTAAATAGATAAACATATTTACGGCAGTGTCCCATATGGATAAGCTTCTTCGGGAAGCTTATTTACAACATATTACTAAATGAACATCCATTATATAATATATATTTATAACACTCCCCCTTGGATGTTCATTAAAAGATAATGTGCCTCATTAAAACCTTACTAGGAAAAACCCCGTGGGAAAAAAGTTCTAGTGAAGGAAAAAGAGTACACATATTTAGTAATACGCATTGCTAGGTGCCTCATTAAAAACCTTATAAGGAAAACCCTATGGGAAAAAACCTTAGTAAGGAAAAAAAAGTGCATCGCGTATTTTACTCCCCCTGATGAAAACCTTGTTTCAGATATTTGAGTCTCCGCATTCCAATCTTGTATACCATCTTCTCAAAAGTTGAAGTTGGCAAAGATTTAGTGAATAAATCTGCCGGATTGTCACTTGAACGGATTTGTTGCACATCAATGTCACCATTTTTCTGAAGATCGTGTGTGTAGAATAATTTTGGTGAAATGTGCTTTGTTCTATCACCTTTTATAAATCCTCCTTTCAATTGGGCTATGGATGCAACATTCTCTTCGTATAAAATTGTGGGTCTTTTCTCACATTCCAAACCATATTTTTCTCGAATAAAATAAATTATTGATCTCAACCATACGCATTCCCTACTTGCTTCATGAATAGCTATTATCTCAGCATGATTTGAAGAAGTAGCAACAATAGATTGCTTTGTGGAGCGCCATGATATGACAGTACCTCCATAAGTAAATACGTACCCGATTTAAGATCGAGCTTTATGAGGATCAGATAAATAACATGCATCTACATAACCAACAAGATCTGTACTATCTTTGTTAGCATAAAACAAACTCATATAAAGAGTTCCCTTTAAATATCGCAATATATGCTTAATCTCGTTCCAATGTCTCCGTGTAGGAGAAGAATTATATCTTGCTAGTAAATTAACAGAAAATGCTATGTCAGGCTTTGTAGCATTAGAAAGATACATTAATGCACCAATTGTACTAATATATGGTACTTTGGAACCAAGGAGTTTCTCATTCTCTTATGGAGGTCGGAACAAATCTTTATTCACTTCAAGTGATCGAACAACCATTGATGTACTCAATGGGTGCGCTTTGTCCATGTAAAAGCGTTTTAAGACCCTTTCTGTATAGGCAGATTGATGGATAAAGATCTCGTCTGCTAAATGTTCAATTTGCATACCAAGACAAAGTTTTGTTTTTCCAAGATCTTTCATCTCAAATTCTTTCTTAAGATATTCAATTGCCTTTTGGAGCTCTTCTGGAGTTCCAACAAGATTTATGTCATCAACATAAATAGCAAGTATAACAAATTCTGATGCCATTTTCTTTATAAAAATACATGGACAAATAACATCATTTATATAATCTTATTTCAGCAAGTATTCACTAAGGCGACTATACCACATACGCCCAGATTGCTTTAAACCGTACAAAGATCTTTGTAATCTGATTGAGTACATTTCCTGAGATTTTGAATATGCTTCAGGCATTTCAAAATCCTTCAGGGATCTTCATGTAAATTTCATTATCAAGTGACCCGTATAGATAAGTTGTAACCACATCCATTAGATGTATTTCAAGCCTTTCACTTAAGGCTAAACTAATAAGATATCGAAATGTTATGGAATCCATAACGGGTGAATATGTTTCTTCATAATCGACTCCAGGTCGTTGTGAGAATCCTTGTGCGACAAGGCGAGCCTTGTATCTTTCAACTTCATCTTTATCATTCATTTTTCGCACAAAAAACCATTTATAACCAACTGGCTTTATACCAGCAGGTGTTTGGACTACTAGTCCAAAGACCTCTCTTTTAGCAAGGGATTTCAATGCCGATTGAATTGCCTCTTGCCATTTTGGCCAATCAGATCTTTGTTGACATTCTTCGACAGATCGGGGTTCAAGATCCTCATCATCTTGCATAATGTTTAATGCAACATTATATGCAAAAATATTATCCACCACTATTTCAGATCGATTTAAATTAATCTCATCACCAGTAGAACTTATTAAAAGTTCCTCACTCACTTGAGTCTCGGGTTCATTGATTTCTTATGGAATCTCAGAACTAATCAGATCTAGGGTTTCTTCAGGAGATACCTTCATAATATTATTTTGATAATTTGTCGATTTCCTTTTTCTAGGATTTCGATCCTTAGAACTCAGAGGCCTACCAAGCTTCAGGCGTGTTTTGGATTTACTAGCTATCATGCTAGTAGATGGTCCTGTTGGGACATCAATTTGGATAGGCACATTATCTGCGGTGATATGTGATTTAATAATCCTTTTCAAATCAGTAAATGCATTTGGCATTTAATTTGCTATATTCTGTAAATGGATGATCTTCTGGACCTCCTGATTACATATAGGGGTACGTGGATCAAAATGAGATAATGATGAAACTTTCCACACAATTTCTCTTTTGATTTCCTTTTTCTCTCCCCCTAATTGTGGGAAATTTGTTTCATTAAATCGACAATCTGCAAATCGAGCAGTAAATAAATCTCCCGTCAATGGTTCAAGATAGCGAATAATAGAGGGTGATTCAAACCCAATATATATTCCTAACCTTCTCTGTGGGCCCATCTTACTACGNAGAGAATAATAGAGGGTGATTCAAACCCAATATATATTCCTAACCTTCTTTGTGGGCCCATCTTATTACGTTGTGGTGGTGCTACTGGCATATATACAGCGCATCCAAAAATTCGTAGATGGGCAATACTTGGTTCATGACCAAAAACTAATTGTGACGGAGAATATTTATTACAATATGTCGGTCTGAGACGAATAAGTGATGCTGCATGAAAATAGCATGTCCCCAAACAGTAGTGGGCAATTTTATTTTCATAAATAGTGGTCTTGCTATCAATTGCAGGCGTTTAATAAATGACTCTGCAAGGCCATTTTGAGTATGAACATAAGCTACAGGATGTTCAACTTTTATCCCAATTGATAGACAATAATCATCAAAAGCTTGAGATGAGAATTCTCCAGCATTATCAAGGCGAATAGCCTTTATAGGATAATCTGGGAATTGTGCCCTTAATCGAATTATTTGGGCTAATAGCTTTGCAAACGCCAGGTTGCGAGAGGACAGTAGGCACACATGAAACCATCTTGAAGATGCATCTATTAGGACTATAAAATATCTAAACAACCCACTTAGTGGGTGAATAGGTCCACATATATCCCCATGTATACGCTCTAAAAAGGCAGGGGATTCCATGCTAACCTTCATTGGTGATGGTCTAGTTATCATTTTACCTTGATAACAAGCATCACAAGAAAATTCATCATTTGTAAGAATCTTCAGGTTCTTTAGTGGATGCCCACTTGAATTTTCAATAATTCATCTTATCATTATTGATCCTGGATGGCCCAAACAACCATGCCAAAGCTCAAAAGTATTTGAATCAGTAAACTTCTTGTTTACAATAGAGTGTGCTTCAACTACACTAATCTTTGAATAGTATAAGCTAGAAGATAAAGTTGGTAACTTTTCTACAATGCATTTTTGGCCAGAAATATTCTTTGTAATACAAAGATATTCCACGTTCATTTCATCGATTGTCTCAACATGATACCCATTTCGGCGGATATCTATAAAACTCAACAAGTTTCTTCGGGACTTAGAGGAGAACAATGCATTATCTATAATAAGTTTTGTTCCCTTATAGAGAAATATAATGGCTCTTCCGGATCCTTCAATCAAACTTATATTACCAGAAATTGTTGAAACATTTGCTTTTTCCTTATGCAAATAAGAAAAATATTTCTGATTCTTGAATATGGCATGAGTTGTTCCACTATCAACTACACAAATATCTTCATGATTGGTCTTTGATCCAAACATAATTTGAGGATTATCCATATTCTTCAAAATGACATAAACAAAATAAATATTATAGCAAAATATCATTATCAAAGTATAACTTTTACATAACCATACTAACTAATACAAACAACAGAAATTTCTACAGATGCATCAGCGATCACAAGACTTGTTTCTCCTTCCGAGAGTGCAAAGTAATCAGCTACATCCAAATGCATGAAGGCAACATTATCTTCAGAAATAAAATTTGCTTCAGCATTTTTCTCTGTCTTCTTTAGGGAGGCTTGATAAAGCTCAACCAGGTGCTTTGGCGTACGGCATGTACGTGACCAGTGCCTTTTTCCCCCACATCTATAGCATGCATTTTCTGCATTTGTTGCTTGCATTGCTTCATGCTTTTGTTCCTTCATTTTTCACTGCTGGTGGTTAAGAGGGTTCTTTGGTGCATTATTATTGCCATGATTAGATTTTCTTCCCCGACCACGACTGGGGCCACGACCTTTTCCACGCTTAGCTTGGTGGAAGTTCGTCTCATTCACTTCAGGGAATGGACAAGAACCAGTTGGTCGGCTTTCATGGTTTTTCATTAATAGCCCATTAT
>ML391253.1:83266-105495 GCA_005239525.1 Nicotiana knightiana
TATATATATATATATATATAATTCAATTTTCAAACTAATGTATATAATGAACTGAAATCTCCTCTGAAAGGAAGTTACTGTGTAAGCTGCTACTGCAAACTGCTTGTAAGTTGCTTGTAAGCTGCTTGTAAGCTGTTACTGTACCAGATGTAGATAATCTTCTACCGGAAGTAATGTTTACCCATAACGGAGTACCAAAATAATAAGCTTTTTCAGGAGATTTATTTCTAATAAAGTACTAAATAGATAAATTTATTTACGTCAGTGTCCATGTAGATAAGCTTCTTTAAAAAGCTTATTTACAACGGAATGATAAATAAATATTTATTATATAATATATATTTATAACATAGTATATATAGTTAATTAATTTTGAGCTATATAGGTGTTGGAAGAGTAGATATTGAGGGTAGAGAATGGCATCCGAGGTCATAGTCATATTGACTAAAGGGTAGGGCCGCACGTGGACTGGAGACAACTGTAAAAATTAGTACTCACTTTTGTCCAGAGAGAGGACAACCCACGGAATAAACTGGCTCTCAAATAAAGAACACACAATAGGCACTCGAATATCTTTTTTCTTCTACTTTACTTCACATTCTCAGATTTCTATAATTATTTTTCCCTTTTTAACTGGTTTCACCTTCGTGTGTGTGTATATTATTTTAACAAATGATTCAATGTTTATCTTGTCTTTGCTTCTTGACTTGTTATGTGTATAAACTTGATCACTACAAAAGAGCAGGAATTAGTTACAAATGTCGTCAGTAATTTGTCCCCTACAATTTATCCGTTTCTATTTCTTAATTTTCTTTAGTGTGGTATATGTGTTATTATTTCATGCGTGTTATTAATTGTGAACTAACTCATTATATATTATGGTATTATTTGTATATCATTCTCTTTTATAATTTTAAATTTAAGAAAATGATATTTTTAGATCTTTTATAGGTAAAAGACAGATTTCTTACGTATAAAAATAAATTTTTCATATGTAAAAACGAGGTAGGATCATAAAACTAAAAATAAGTTTGTAAAGAGCCAAAAAATTAATTGACCCCTATATATGCGAGCCGAAGATCTGTTGGAAATAACCTCTATATCTACATTAGGTAGGAATAAAATATGTGTGCAGACAACCCTCTCGAAATCTCACCTTTTGAGAACATACTCGGTTTGTTATTGTTGTATTTGTTGTTGTTGATGAACGAAATAACGGAGCAGTTGTAATATTATAATTTCTTTTGCTAATTTGCATGGAGAAAAAACAAAATAGTTAGTACTTAGTAGCTATCAAAGGATATATAGACAAAAAGAAAAAACGTTGCCGTAACGCAGTGGTCAGATTAAAACATGATTAATGATATGAAAATTTAACAACTTCAAGTCTAATTCTTAGCCGTTTAGCATATATATGAGGAGCTTAGGATTCCTCCTTCATATCCGCCTTTACCTACTCTTCATCTAAATGTCAAGCACTTTGACACGATTTTTTTCCAAAAATTATTACGAGAACTTCAATATAATTGGAGTCTAAATCTAAAAGATTGACATGGCAGAAATAATTTCAACCATCTCATTTGCAACATACTTACTTTTAATTGTATATATTGGTTTGCTTACTATCTTAAACCACGCACAGTGGTACTCATGATTAACGGAGAAAATTGAAAACCTAAAGACAGAAGAAGGAACTAAATGTTCAAAAAACTACTCAAACAGATTACTTGAAAAGGGAAATAGTTCATGCTTGCTCTATGCTTTACCACTTGAAGTATCATAATTAGATAGTGTAAATAAAACCAGAGTAGGAAGGGAAATTAACCAAGAATTCCCATTTCGTTTTTTCTATTCTTTATAATAGTATGGGTCAAAATCCGCCCTCGTAATATTTGAGGCAAGATAATACTAAAAGGAACTCTTGAGTCCTCATTGATCGAGATAGCCAAGAAGCAGCAAAGTCCTTGACTGAAGTGGCGACATGAGCCATAGTCGAGACGTAGACGAGAACCGTAGTCGAGATGACAACAAGTGTCGAGTTCGAGGTTGAATATCGTTGATGAGAGCTGTAACAACTAGTTTGTCAAGATAGGGTATTAAAAAAAATATTCTAGTGGATATTCTCTACACTTGTACTATTAGAATTTCTTACGAACATGTCCTATATATATATATAGAAAAAAGAGATAATGAGGGGCATGTCACTTGTATGTAAGAACTCACTTTGATAAAAAAAAAATTATCTCTCTCCTGCTAAGATATAAACACCACATTTTCACTAAGATTTTGATTGATACTATTCCATACATTTCAATCAGATCCGAGAATAACTCGAATATTCAAGGATTTATCAGTCATTCATAATTTTTAGTAAAGAAACACGTTAATCTAAACACATTAGATAGCGTGTAAAACATAAACCGAGAACTTACTTGTTCTTCGTGAAGCGGAAGCGAAAATGGATGAACCGCGGTTGAAATTACTGGTCGGCGGTGGTTGTCACGGTGTGTTGGATCAACCCCCAATTCCACAGTCTAAACCTAGTTCAATTGAAAGAGGAAGAAAGAGCGTAGAAAAAATACTGCTAAGCTTGTATTTAATGTACACACTAAGTGTACTTATATAGGGAATATTTAGGGTTAACTAATAACCCTATTGGACCTTAGAGCACCCCTTATGAGTGGACCCAATATTTCCTACAGTTAGGAAATGTATCCATCTATTTCATCCTTTATTGGGTGAATCATTTCTCCTATTTACTTAAACATCATTTATTAATATTCATTGCTATTGAATACTACATTATTGCTCCTGCCTTTTAGAATAGTTATTGCACGTTGTCTTTACTATCTAACCGAGCCCACCCAAATATTATTGCACCCTTGAAAGTTTTATCTGAAAATATTATTGTTAACTATATTTAACGCCTAATTACATAAATTTAATTATTTGAACCGAGATACATATTTTTTGTTCAAACAATAATGCATTAGAAGTACTTGAACACAAAAGGAGGTCGGATTAGTAGGAGACTTTTGCATCTATACCCGTTTTTTGGGTCATGTTTTAACTTATACCCGCTTTGAAAAAAAATTACAATCATACCTACTTTTCGCATAAACTTCAGGTATACAGGCCTGACGTAGCAAAGGTAATCAGACAAACTTCAGCATTCTAGGTTTTTTCAAAAACTTCAGCAGAAGATGCTGAATTTATTTAGTTCATTTGTAAAAATTTCAGCACTAAATAAGCTGAAGTTTTGTCCTGGATTCATTAGTTTTGTCATAAAACTTTTTCAAAAATTTCAGCAGAAGTGCTGAAGTTATTTAGTTCATTTGTAAAAACTTCAGCACTAAATAAGCTGAAGTTTTGTCCTGCATTAATTAGTTTTGTCATAAAGTTTTTTCAAAAACTTCAGCAGAAGATGCTGAAGTTGTTTAGTTAATTTGTAAAAGTTTCAGCACTAAATAAGCTGAAGTTTTGCACAGGTATAAGGAAGGCGGCGCCTGAAGTTGTAAAAATTAGAGTAAATTAAATAATTTTAAAAATATGGGTATAAGTTAAATGGGAACGATCAAATAGAGTGCCCCGTGCAATTTCTAAGATTAGTAATCAACAAAATATTATAATTGTGGGACACAAAGCCCACGTCGTGTGCATGTGTGAATTCGCTCGAAGCCCATTTCCATGCACGTGGGCACAGGGCAATTAGAATAAATCACATTATACTGTGAATAAACTAATTATATACATTACTCCGCCCTTTCGTTTTATGGGGCAATACAAGTTTAAGAAATTTGTGATCTTAAACCTACATGAAATTTTGGGAACAAATTCAAAAATAACTATATTTACAAGTGATTAATCAAAAATAGCTATAATTTTAAAATTAATTAAAATTTAATTACTTTTCATATAAAAATAATTTGAACAAAAATATTATTCAAAATCTGAAAAGTACTCCAGCATAATATACTGGAGTTTCAGCATAAGTATACTGGAGTTCCAGTATACTATACTGGAGTTCCAGTATAATATATCGGTCCAGTTTTCAAAATTAATCAAAATTTAGCCACTTTTCATATAAAGATAAATCTGAACAAAAACACTATTCAAAGCCGGAAAATACTCCAGCATAATATACTGGAGTTCCAGCATAAGTATACTGGAGTTCCAATATAATATACTGGACTTTCAGCATAATATACTCGAGTTCCAGTATAATATATCGGTCCAGCATAATATGTTGGAAGTTCATATACAGGTGCTCCAATCTCCAGTATATCATATCATACTGAAACTTTTCGCGTGTTGGAGTTCCAGCATAATATGCTTGAAGTTCATACACAGGTGCACCGATCTCCAGCATATTATGCTGGAACTTTCTGTGTTGCAGAAAAATAGTGGCTATTTTTCAATGACTTTGCAAACGATGACTATTTTTGAATGACCAATCCGAAAACTTGTTAGCCCGTGTTATTTTTATGAAATTTGTGTTGATTAATCAGATAAAATTTAAAAATAAATTTTTGGAACAAATTAATAGCAAAATAATATCAAAATAAAATGGAGGAGAGAGAGTAATAGAATACCATTAATGATGAGGCTACTTTATAAGGTAATCCGACACAATCTAGCTGTATGTGCTATACAATTAAGCTAGAGAAGGAATGGGTAAAGTTATTTAATAAAAGGAGTCCAACATTTTGAGAGCAACTTTAATTTAAATAATAACTAGTCCAATCAAATTAAAATTCCCTGATCAAGAGTGCAGTTTTGTCGTACAAAATATATGCTTTAGTTCCCAGATTGAAAATCTTGTCGCCTTGCGTCCTTCGGCCCCACGTTGCTCTTGGATGAGCCTGGTGCAGTACCCAGAAAATGATAAAATAAACTAATTTTATCTTTAAAAAAATTCATTTACTAAAACCATTTTCTAAATTTGGTTAGGTGATTAGGAACATAATTAACATACAGTAAAATAAGAAGGTTTAGAGATTTTATATAATATATGTAAATAATAATAGAGAACCATTATAAGATGGAAAAAGAAGAAGATAATATATAGTTGTGAGTATTATAAGTGGACAATAATAATTATGTATTGATTAAAATAAGTAATATATGCAGAACTGGAAAATTTATAACGAAAATGGCTTACGCCCATTCATGACATAATTTATTTTTCTTAATCCTAAAAACATTACATCACTTCAAGACACCAACTATTGGAGAAAAGAAAATATTTTACACCGGGTTTGATTGTTACTCCATTTGATTTACTTATCTATTATTTTCCCTGAGCTATGGTTTAGACTAATGTTACATAAGTTCTGCAATATGCGACATGTAACTCAAGTGTATATGCGACATTTAACTCAAGTCTTACATGGAATATAAAGAAATAAGATGTAGATTATACTTTTTAGTTTTTTAAGTGGAAATATCAAAAAAAAAAAAAAAAATTCCAAGGAAAATATTTTTATGATAGATAGGGCCGGGCTAAATAGTTATAAGGCCCAAAGAAAAACCACTAGATGTTTGTCTGAATTGTCTCAATGGGCTCTTTGTATTAAACTTAGAGCAAAATTCATTTATAACACTCGGGCCAAACTTATCACATGTCATAGTCAAAAATAATAATAACGGCTAGCAAATAAAAACCCTGAAACCATAAGCTCAAAAGGGGGCTTTTGTATCTATACCCGTTTTTTGGGTCACGTTTTAACTTATACCCGCTTTGCAAAAAAAATTACAAGCGTACCCATTTTTCGCATAAACTTCAAGCATACGGGCCTGAAGTAGCAAAGGCAATCAAACAAACTTCAGCATTCTAGGCTTTTTCAAAAACATCAGCAGAAGTGCTGAAGCTATTTAGTTCATTTCTAAAAACTTCAGCACTAAATAAGCTGAAGTTTTGTCCTGGATTAATTAGTTTTGTCATAAAGCTTTTTCAAAAATTTCAGCAGAAAATGCTGAAATTATTTAGTTCATTTCTAAAAACTTCAGCACTAAATAATCTGAAGTTTGTCCTTGATTAATTAGTTATGTCATAAAGTTTTTTCAAAAACTTCAGCAGAAGATGTTGAAGTTATTTAGTTCATTTGTAAAAACTTCAGCACTAAATAAGCTGAAATTTTGTCCTGGATTAATTAGTTTTTGTCATAAAGCTTTTTCAAAAACTTCAGCAGAATATGTTGAAGTTATTTAGTTCATTTCTAAAAACTTCAGCACTAAATAAGCCGAAGTTTTGTCATAAAGCTTTTTCAAAAACTTCAGCAGAATATGTTGAAGTTATTTAGTTCATTTCTAAAAACTTCAGCACTAAATAAGCTGAAGTTTTGTCCTTGATTAATTAGTTATGTCATAAAGTTTTTTCAAAAACTTCAGCGAAAGATGTTGAAGTTATTTAGTTCATTTGTAAAAACTTCAGCACTAAATAAGCCGAAGTTTTGTCATAAAGCTTTTTCAAAAACTTCAGCAGAAGATGCTGAAGTTGTTTAGTTAATTTATAAAAATTTCTGCACTAAATAAGCTGAAGTTTTGCACAGTTATCAGGAAGGCGGTGCCTGAAATTGTAAAAATTAAGGTATAGATTAAATAATTTTAAAAATATAGGTATAAGTCAAATGGGGACGACCAAATAGGACGCCCCATGTAATTTCTAACAAAGTAATATCGCGTACTCTCCAACTGGGGTCAAGTCTTGAATTCATGTTATTCAATAGGGAGAACACATTATTTCATCACATGTATTCTATCGTCTTGGTGTCTGAGTCACAGGGGATGGGTTTACGTGAACCCATACTTCTATTCCTGAACCATGTATAATAATGTTATTTTTTTTTAAAATTATTTTATTATATGTGTGTGAATCCATACTCAAAGACTCATATAGTGCAATAATCATTGGGTGCACCTTTATGAGTGAAATTGGTGGTTCAAATCTCACTCAGTAGGTATAGCTATTTAATTATTTCTCTAATATTTAGGACTTAAAAATTAACTAAATATGCATATTAAATCTTTCCTTATTTGAACTATTATATATATATAACAAAATTCTACAAATATTTAAGGTTTAAAGTTAATAAAATATTACCTATATAAATTTCGTTCCTATTTGAACAAATAACTAAATTTGGACGTTACCTTCAGGGATGTGAAATGTGAATCACATTTTAAGGGGATGATATTGATTTGTGAAACAAAATATAGACCATATTTAGATGTAATTTGAAAACCTTAAAATTGTAAAACTAGAACTCTAGGAGACAAATTTGTAGAAAATTCTTTGTCTCTGAAAATATTGATTTCATCATATTTTGCCCTTTTTCTATCTAGATATTTCAGCAACCAACTTATAAAATATTTTTCTGTATTTTCCTTTCATACTCTGACACTGAAGAACTGATATTTTCTTATGAAAACGAATACAGATTTCCTTTAAGACCTACATTCTTTAAAGTTATAGAAATTTAAACTTCTAATGGACTACAACATACTTTGCACATTGAAGCCAATTAAAAGTTTCACAAAATTGTTGGTGCTAAAAAAGTAATGTATTTATTTTCTTATAAAAATTCCTTGCGGTCTATCTGTTTTAAGTTTAATTTTAGTATAGCTTTTACAAAAACAATATCATATATTTTCTATTTAATGTAGTATGCACTTATAAATTCATTGTCTTGGCATATTCTTTTTAAAATTGATATATGTGAGATGATAAGTGTCTTTTTTATCAATTAAAAATAAAGTTTACAGACAAAACTATAATTTAAGTTACTTTTCTAATATTTAGGTCTTTAAAATTAACTAAAATTTTGCTTATTCAAGCGTTCCTTATTTGAATTAATATGTAAGAAAACCTAATAATTATTATTTTAAAATGAATCAAAGTTCATCTTATGTAAACTTGATAGTTTATATGAGTCCACCACGGTATAAAGACCTTGTCCTATGTCAGTTCCCTTAGTGCTAAAAGCTTAAAAACAATATGTTAATGAGATATGATTTTTACGTGGAAAAATCTCAACTCAAGGGGACAAAAATCACGACCTACGCTGGTAGGATTTCAACTTCACTAACTTGTAGCTTCACTGTTACAAGCCACTTTGTAATGACTCTATTACAAAGACTTTACTAACACTAACTTGTAATACACTTATCACAAGCCACTTTGTCACTCACTAATTACAAAGACTTTACAACTGGTAATTAACTCTAGTCACAACACACACACAGTTGGTTTATGATTTGGGTTTCCTAAAACAGTGCTTCTAAGAAAAGCAAGATAGGAGTTATAGTTGAGAACAAAATACAAGATTACAACTCAAGTAAGGACTCTTCTAGACTCGTAGTGGAACTAGTCCGTAGTGGAGTTGTCTTCTTGTTCTTGACACACTTGAGTCTTCAATGCAAGATCAGCTCTTCAATGCTTGAGAGAATATTGAGTAAATGCTCAAGTGAATATCTTGTTTGTCTTGCAACAAGATATTATACCTCTAGGACATCCCAAGAATGATACCTATGCTTAGTTGGTACACTCTACAACCAATAGGAAGTGACTGCTGCACGGTAGCGTTCACAGTTGCAGGCAGTCACTTTCTGCCACAACTTTCCAGCTGTAGAGTTGACTTGTACTTCTGTCAGGGGAATGTCAAGGGATCAAGTCCCTAAACTGTTTCTTGTGAGTTCAAGCGTACACTGCCTAGATTTCTTGAGTTCATGCTGACTGGTTGTGCTGGATACGCATCAGGTTCTTTACATAAAGTTTGTTAGATCATCAAAACATAAGACTAACCCATTAATTTTCCCCTTTTTGATGATGACAAACTTTTAAATTGATGAACAGTTATAAAGTCTAACTTAACCAGATAAGGTACCAGGACCCCATATCGTTTCCCATGTCTATGTGTTCCCCCTTAATTCCTGCCCATCAATTATCTTCCCCCTTTTGGCATCATAAAAAGGCACAAACAGACAGAAAGCATAAAGAAGTCTAACATAGCTAACTTATGCCCCATATGTGCACACAACATGATAGAAAACAGAAAGAAAAAGTAAACAGGTATCATGCATAACAAAAGGGAGCTGAATCTTTGATAGCAAAAAGATGTAAATTCATAGAAGTCTTTGCTTAGGAAAGCAAAGACTTAATTTGGACTTTTAAAACGGGAGAAGCATAGTGAAATCCAATTGCCAAACACAAAAAAATAAAATAAGAACTACCAACCACAATTATCAAAAGCATAACAAGACTGGACACTAACGGAAACCTAGGGGGCACTAGAAGAGAAAGGCTTGGAGGAGGATGAAGAGGCAGCTAGAGTTTTGAGAACCAGGTCCATGCAGGCATTGGCAGACATTTGTTCCTCCAGAAGTTTCTCCTGCAAGTTCTCAACCTGCTGCCTAAGCTTAGTGTTTTCCTTGGTCAAGAGGGCAACATACTCATTGAAAGAATTAACAGAACCAGGTTCCCCATCAACTTGACTCAACTGAGTCTCCAAGATGGCATTCTTAGCCTTCAACTTCCTGATCACTTCAGTTGCATCATTCAGAGCATTGATCAGTTGAGATATTGTTGAAGTGCTACCCCCAGCTTTCTCTAAAAATTCACACTCTTCTAAGGTTGTCTTGGAGAAGGTTTTCTTGTGGGGTCCCTACTCGTGGGTTTTCTATGGGTACCTTATAGAACTCAAACACCCGAGTAAGTAGGAATCCATACGGGAGCCCATGATTGCCTTCCTTGACATGTACCACCTTTCTGATATGTTCAATCATGATTGCGGGCAAATTGACAGGCTTGAATGAGTCAAGGGCCTCCATCAACAATAAATCAGACTTGGAGGCAATAGATCTCCTCTCAGTACGGGGTAAGAGCACCATATTAACCAGCTCAAAAAGAAGCTGGTAAACAGGGAACAAAGCTTTCTTTTGGACTCGTTCCCCTTGCTGAATGGTCCCTTCCTTTATAATGGCTCTCCAAATTTCCCGTACACGCACTCTTCACAGAAGACATCCCCTTAGATGGTACCTGAAGTACCGTCCCCAAAGCAGCATCATCGAACACCACATCAACTCCTTTAACCAAAACACAGACATGATTCCCGGCAGTGGTGAAGAAAGATGCATAAAATTCTTGCACAACATCCTCGTACACCTTAGGCACATCCACAGTAAAAAGATGTTCCCACTTCTGGAACTCCACCATTGCCATAATTTTCCGCATCCCAGACATATCATAGATTTCAGGGTCAAACATCCGACCCCACAACACCCATTGACTTGCACTTTCTCTTGCCATATTCCACTGTCACTAGGTATTGTTTTCAACGAACCTGGTCCCCCAACAGTTTCCCTTTTTCTTTTTCCGAGTTTTTTCACAGACTTTCCCTTTGCACACTCAACTGCCACAAACTCCTTGGTAACAACTTCATCAACTCCAGCTCGCTTGAGCTTCCCACTACCTTTTGGCAGGCGACACACGTTGTTTCTTCACCACTTCATCAGAAACTCCAGCCACAAACTTTTGAGATTTCGAGGATCTTTTCACCAGAGAACTTGGTTCCTCTTCTGCATCTTCATCTACTTCTACAACGGGAATATTTGCGTCCACCACTACTTTCCCTACCTTCATCACTCTCTTCTTCTTCTTTTTATTGCTTTTCTTGCTCTTTTTCAGGGCAGAGTCAAGAGCCTCTTTCTTTTGCAACCGAGTAGCTGTAACTTCTTAAAGCTTACAAGCCTTCAATGATTCGTTATTTGTTATGTTTTGTTTCAGCACATTGATGTTTTGTTCTATTATCTGAGGAAGAAGGGGAAGTATGACAAAGACCTACCTGTAACATTTCCCACCACAGATTGGTACTCCGACGAGAAACTTAATGAGTTGTGGCAGGCGTTAATTGATATAGATGGAGACAGTGATGTGTGCAATCCGAAACATGTCGTTGCAGAGTATATGCAGGAGTTTGTCTTGGATGAAAATGTTCCATGGCACACTGTCGAGCATGTCTTAATGCCAATTAATGTTGCAGAACAATGGCATTGGATAATGACTGCGATGTCCTTCAAGGATAAGTGCATTTATATGTATGAATATATGCGTGGTGGAGCTGCTCATCAAGCCAAAGTTCATAAGACCATAGCCAAGTATTCTGTGTTGTTGCCTCATTCCGTGCACACAAATTTCTATTTAAACAAAAAAGATATCAATTGGCGCACTGGTGTCTACAAATCAAAGGACTTGATAACCCTATTTGATATAAAACTGGTTGAAGAACTGCCTCAACAAGTCGAAGCGTATGAATTTTTTTCAACACAATCTGTTTTGTTTTTAGATTCTGCAGTTTGATAATTGTTGTTCTTTTTATTTTTGCATTGCAATGTATTTGCAGCATCATTTGCTGAGTATTTTATTGAGGGCAGGACGCCTCCTAAACAATTCAATGCCTATGCACACCAACGCAGATTTGGTGCTCTCTTGTGGGATTATGATATAAAGAAGATGGAACTGAACGCGCAAAGTGATGATGAGATTATTGGTCGACAGAATAAGTCACGGAAGCAGAAGAAGTAGTTACTTTATCAATGTTGTAGGATGAACTCTATAATTTTGTTTTGTATTGTGTTTTATTATGTTGTCATGGTTGTAAGACAGATCAGATTTGTTTGTGTTTGTATTTAATAAATACTTTTAAGAATTGTATGGCAAATGATATGTTTGCTCTGTTATATAGGTTTAATGAGTTACAGTGCGATATTGGAGTGTTGCAGTTTAGTTTATTTTGGTGTTTTCTCCCTTGATTTTGTGTTGTGAATTAAAGATATGAAAAATATACCATAGTTTGTGATACATTGTCTCTTGCAGATACACATATGATACACAAATAATACACATATGATACAGACATGATGCACATATGATACAGATGTGATACCCATATGATACATAGATGATACAACCGTTTTGGATTGCTACAAAGTTAGTTTCTTAACAAAAAGTTCTGCAGTTTGTTTGGTTTTGAAATATGTATTGACGAAGCCACTCTTATCTGCAAATATCTGAAACTATTTGCATAGTTTTCTAGCTTCTACGATTGTTTTCCATTAGTTAGCTTTGTTACTTCACAAATACAGACATGAGTAAGAGCCTATACACAGAGATACATAGGTGATACACACGTGATGCATAGATGATACAAATATGATACACAAGCGACACATATATGATACAAATATGATACATACTGATACAACTTCTTTTTAATCAAAAAGATGTATAATTTAGAAAATACACTTGCAACACGATTTTAAATGATAGGTCAAATATTTATTTATATCTAAAATTCAAATGATATTCTGCAATGATACAATTCTTGATATATTGCATTCTTCTAAATCTCTATGATATTCAGTAAAGTAAAATAACAAATAATTCTAAATTTGACATATTTCATCCTCTCTTTGGATTATTTCTACTACTTTTCCTGTTGTGACCTCTCCACACTGTCCACATGAAATCGACCTTTTTCATTTCCGTTCAGATATTGGCTTGCACCTCCCCTTCCTTGGCCTTCCTATTGTTTTAGTCACGTCTTTTGGCAAGAATTTTTCATCTATAACTTTTGCATGATTGTTTCATGTGCTTTCATCAGGAACCGGATAAATTGAAATTTCATAGGTATTCAATAGGCACTTCCTGGTGTAGTACACTAAGCAATACTCAATGTAATCAATGTATTTGTATTTTAATACTGCCCAAGCATGTGCACATGGCAGCTCATCCAACTGAAACCTTCTACAGTTGCAAGTTCGATCGTTTAGGAACACCATTCTGTGCTTACCCTTGTCAAGTACTGAATATAAGTAACTCGTCGAAGGGGGTCACCTACTAAATTATCAGCTATCATTAGTGGTGACAAAGCAGATTCCCTCAAAATGCATATACCAGAGAGCCTACAGGATTCAAAATAGCTTAATATCATGTCAAACCAACCAATATTTCAGCAGTGGGGTAGGCATAAATGCTACATTAAATTGAAAGCCTTTGCTTTTGTGTAGGTGGACACTAGTTTAACAGAATCACACAAAGGTTTCAAGATATAACAGATCCGTGAATTCAGCATGATTACATATTCTATGCACAAGTATCTACAGATTCCAGTCATACCTTCATCTGATGTGACAATTCAAGATTGTCCATCAGCATTGTATCATATATTTTTCCAAGATCAGTGAATGACTCTACTGCATTCTTTAGGTTTGTAACATTCCATCGTCCGATAAATTGCCTTATGAAGTCCAGCAAAGGATGTACTAAGAGTTCCCTAGCAGCCTTGAGCGCTGCATTGGTCTATGTTTGAAGTTATCGTCAATATTTTGTTGAAAGTGGAATGTGCTTTGGACCATCTTTCATACCCAATGTTCATTGAGTAATCTTTGACCCTCTTATCAATTTTCTCTACCTCTGCCATGTGGTAATCAAACTTCTCAACTGTGTATGCTTTGGCCATAGCAAAAATTATGCCTTTGAGCAGCAAATGTTTTTTTTTTACATTATTCTATAGATGCCATATGAAGACATAATGAGGTACTTGTGGATACAGTGTTGCCGCTGCATTTTCAATGCCTTCATGCATGTCCGAGACTATGCACATTCCCCCCCTTTCCCCAAATGCATCCTTGAATCTCACGAAAAACTACTCCCAGGAAGCATTATTCTTTGAATCTACTATGGCATATGGGAGTGGTAGGATATTACCTGCTGGATCTTGTATTGATGCCATCAATAATGTTCCTCTATATATCAATTTAAGAATGGTTCCATCTACAACAACAATCAATTTGCAATACCGCCATCCTTATAGATGGATATAGTGCAACGAAAACATACATGAACAAGTCTTCCTCTATTTTTTTCAAGCTTACCGCCGACATTGGATTTATAAGAACCAGCATATAAAAGTAGCTTGGAAACTTTTCATATGATTCGCTTGGGTTCCCTCTCAGTACTTAAACTGTATATTCTTTCGATGTACATGCTTGCATATATGTCATTTGAAGACCATACTGCTTGTTCATGTCTCCAATTATGCCATTAGGAGTATATATTATTTTTGGGTCTTTATACTTGTCTATCAGAAGACTGCCGATGAGTTTTGCAGTAGCTTGACGTTGTGCGTAAGATTTGTCTTTCAGGGGACATGAATGCACTTTGCTGATATTTTTGACCTTGAAAAGTTTTGCTTTTTTCAGGCTCGAAGATTTAAAATACCAATTACAGTTGTTGTTGATGCATACTAGGCAGTGCCTACGACAAGGATATAAATTTTTCCATCAATAAACAGAGCGACATGAAATACTATGATATATAGTGATACACATTGCCATCAACAATACTAGATGAAAAAATACAATGACTATACATTACTAGACGGTGACAACCACAACTTAAAAGTGTACAGCCACAGACTTACAAGCAACAACTTATTTTCTGCATAATTATGCTCCTAACATCAACTACGATATACATTGAGATACATAATTATACAATAAATATTTTGATACATGCTTTCACTTGATCTATGCACCTTAAACTGAAAATTTTCCTTTACTGCCAAGTGCTTCATGACTTTGACTACCGTAGCCTTATCTTTATAAATTTGACATTCTTCTACATCTATGTGTTGATGGTCAGTTATTATTGTATTTTCATCAGATTCTGTGTCATTCCAGTCTTCTCCACCCCCAAACTCGATCATCTTAATTGTATTGCCATTGTATCTCTCCTCTATAACTGAGCTTTGTGCACATTCTGAGGAAATCACATCAGAATTAGGATTGTAGCAGATCATGTACATATCCCTTCACTTGATGTTATACAAAGGGGATACATTGTAAATTTCGAGCTTTTTTTCAGCTCAAGATATACACATACACCCATACTATTGTGTATCACTATTGGCGTTGAACCGTTTTGGACAGTGTATTTGATTTCAATAGCATTTATTGAAGTATCTATTATAAGTTATTTCAAAATCACGTCTACAAAATCTTCAAAACTTATATTTGGAGTAACTATTACAACATCTGCATTGTAATCTACAAAGTTGTTGTCAACATTCCATCAACCACCATACCGAATAAAAATTGGTAAATTTGCCATTGAAGTAGTTGAAATTAGGTCAAAACTCACTAATTCCTTGATTGATTTTGATTGTAGTTTGTAGTTCCTTCTAAACAAAAATTGCAAAAGTTGTATCTACACAGAAATCGCGAAGGTATATAGTTAAATTGATCGATTTTGAGTGAAATTTGGAGCTCCTTTGGAGAATTTTTGGGAGAGAATGTTGTGATTTACAGAGGGATAGAATGTCGTGATCTGGTAAATTGATATGCTTGAAAAAGGTAAAGAAACGTGATTTTCGGAAGCATGATTCTTCGATGCGTGGTAAATTGATACGCTTGTGTGTATCTCTAAATTTTGGGCTACTTTTAGTAAGTGTTTAATGTTGGGCTAGAGGTTGATAAGTTTATGTTTAAATTGACTATTTCTGTACTTTTCCCTTAAAATTTTAAGAGGCTATAAAGGGTCATTTTCTCATATACTTTGTTTTATTGCCCCAACACAACGTAGGGCATAAGAAATATGAAATTTACCTATTAAATTATTTGTAATTCATTTTGTGTTTGGATAAGAAAAAAGTGTCTATGATTTTCTTATCGATATTAAATTAGGAAAATTTTCTTTAAAAGTTGGTCAAATTGACCTATAAAATCCAATTAGTTGTGCTGGTAAACACGACCCAAACTGAGTTCACGAACTTAGACCGAGAGAAATCTAAAAATCGCCAGATTTACAAGTGGTCATTTAAAATAACCACAGTTTCAAAAGTAGTCATACTTTAATCACTTTTTATGTAAAGATAAATCTGAACAAAAACACTGTTTCGTGTTGCAGCAAATAGTGGATATTTTCAATCTTTACAAACATTGGCTATTTTTGAATGACGAGTCTGAAAATTGACTAGCCCGTGCTATTTTTACACTTAGACTCCTAGCTCTTTAGGCCCACATTCAATATTGGAATTGGGCCACCATCTGAACTTGTTCATTCAAATAAGAGCGGGCACTGCGGATTGGTTTACGGCTTTACCCAAATGTCCACTTTTTAGGCTACTATCTTGATCTGTACCTTTTTTTTTAAAAAGGGGTATTATCACTTTTAGTCCCCGCCAGAAATTATTTATATATGGTACCCGAAAAAGTGTAAAAAATTTGCATAATTTTTGTATGTAACATACTAAAAGTATATATATACAAAAAATATACAACTTTTATACATTTTTTTAGCTATTATTTTTATAGCGGTTATACAGTGTCATTTTCTCAAAAAAATGAAGATTTAACTCAAATAGACGCCCATCCAAACACTTAAATTAAAAATAGCCGGTGGAGGTATAATATATACATAAATTATATGTGTATAATTAATGCATAATCTATGTATATGACTAGAAAAAGTAAATAATTATTATGGCCGGTTATTTGTGTAAAGGTCCCAAAAATGTTGTGCAAATATAACCCTTGGAAAATTATACTTCCGTCTAATGCTTATTCGTATAATTTTTAGTTTGTTTACAAAACAGTAGGTTGTGGTCTAACATTTACCATAACTTACGAAATTTTAGACCGTGATCGGATATTTTTAAAGGATTTTTAGATCACGGTGTAAAAAGTCCATTAATTGCAAGAGAAATAAAAAGGTAGGCAATACAAAAAGGGATAAGTAGCGAAAATTGTAGTTTGGCTCAAAGTTACAATGACCTGGGCATGATGTCCGGTTGACGCTCAACCACTGCAGCCGGCCGCCGCATGTGTTGAACGACAATTTGTGTATAAACTTCATGTGCTAAATTGAAGTAGCTTTATATTTAATTTTCTAAGGGAGCAAAGTGGGACCTTATTGAAAGAGTCGTGCAAGTTAAAACTGATATTATAATACAAAAATATTATATTTTTTTAAGTCTAGTTAGAACTCATATTTCATGTTTATTTTGAAAGACTTTAAAAGTTCAAACGTGGCTACTACCAAAACCTATCAAGACAAGTAAACATTTAATATTCTTCTGTCTTCCTTTCCCTTTTCGCCAAAGTCTATAGTAGAAGAAAAAAACATTGAAATTATACACTTTTCCTGGAAGAAGCAGCAATATAATGGACTTTTAAGACATTAGAATAGCCATTTACATAATATCAAACCATCAGCTTTTGGGAAGCTAACTTACAGATTATTTGGTACAAGTTGTGATAATATGGGTTGTTGGGAGTGGGAAGTTGGTCATCTCTATTATACCCTTTGAACACCGGATTCAATTGGACTTAATATTTTCGATATAAAACTTAAGTATACATAAGCGGAAAATTATTAAAATTTTAACAAGCATTAACTTATGAATCCATTGTTTCAAAAAGTATACCTTATAGTTTGAACTAATTAAAATTTAAATATTAAATCGGCCTAAACAAACACAATAAAAACTGGTTATTTTCTCTCAAGGTGTGTATGGATTCATCCGTTGCTAGGGAATGGGGGATTGGGGGGAGGGGGGAGGGGTCTGAAGTTGATATAAACCCAATTTGCCTGTTCATCTCTACATTTTATTGTTGTCTTTGCCATAAAGGGTAATTGGAAATTTCAATGAAAACTACTACTGCTGTTTTGTTCTATACCTATCAGTCAACATTTTCTGTCCGAATATATATTAAAATAAATAGAATATTGATGAAGTAAGCCTTGAGAATTAAAGGATACATCTTATCTTGGTGGGTAGTAGCTAAAGTTAATCAAGTTTGTAGAAACTCAATTTAAGGCAGAAGAATCAAGTGGTCCTGCCACTCGTGTAATTATTCCTACTCAAATTAACAATTCCACCACAATTATTCCCTATCTTAATTTAACTAAACGACAATTTTTCCTACATCTTTTTCCTTTTTTCTTTTAAGGGATGGAGGGTTGGGGTTAATTCTCCCAATTATTCGATTTCATAATGGCTACTCCTCTATCTAGCATTCAAATTCAAGAGAATATTGTACTCGTAAAAAGACGCTTTGTAGCAATAATAAAGTTGTCTTTGTGGTTACGGATTCGAATCATGAAAATAACTATTCGAATCATGAAAATAACTATTATTATTGGTATTAGGGTGCGATCCTTTCCGGATCTAGCGTAAATACGAAATACCTTATACACTGAGTTATCCTAAAAGTGATTGATCATTAGCGCCAATGGAAAGAAAAAATTGCAATGGTTGCTACTAAAATATAGATCGACATAGCATGTTATAAGCTAGCGACGAGTTGGAAAAGGATCACTGTTTGTTATTCTGGCGCATCTAAATATTTATTTGAGTTTAATATAACAATAGTTCCCGTGTTACAGTATATTGTTTAAATTATTAAAAATTAAATTAAATTAAATTACAATAGCATACATTCCATTTTTTAAAAGCAAAGTTGATAGGGTAACATGTGATGATTAGATTAAAGGAGTTAGGAGTTAGCACTATCAACATAACGTTAGAAAGATCATTTTGTTTCATAATTTGTCTTTTTTTCTAAAAATAGTAGTAACTTACTATAACCGATGAAATTGTACCGATAATATAATAAAATTTTGTATTATACAAATTAAATCATTTTTCTTTTCTTTTATTAATTTCCTGAAATTGGAAGGGGGTTCAGGCTCTGAGGTTGATGAAAAAGCGAGATACTGGCGTGATGGTTTAATTAAGTATAATCTTGACTGAAATTAGATAATAGGGGCCACTAAAGCACAAGTCATGATAATATCTCTTAATCATAACACTATTAAAATAATAAGAGCTATTTAATTACTCCATTTTCTTCATCCTTGGGCTTAATAAGATCATCTTCTTCTTTTTATGAAGGCAGCCTTTACGTTGGCAGATACAATGGATCTCCATTTTAAATTAATTAATCGATCAATTCTCGCTATAATATGAAATGCTTTGCACCAACCCCCAAAACTCCCATGCATGCTTCTAATCATCAATATCGGCGTTATCAGACTTCTTTTTCCGAGTAAATAAATAGATATTAACATAAATAAGGTCATCCCTCTGGCCCTCCCTTCAAATAATTTTACACTTTTGACTTTGTACTCTCATTAACAAAAAGTAAATATTTTACAATTTTATTCATAATAATAATAATAATAGTATTTTTAATATAATTGATTTGGGATTAAATAATTAATTATAAGAGTAAAACAGAAAAGAAAAAAAATATCTTTCTTTTGATTTAGTATAATAGACAACTAAAAATCAAAATATGTTTAGTTGACAAGTAAAAATAAACGGAAGGATATATGATTAGGGCTATGAGTTTAATTTGAATTGATTAAGATGAGTTGTATCAATAAACATATAGGATGGCAACTCAGAATCCGATAACTCCAACTCATGAAGTCACTTTTTATTTGTTTGTATATTTTCTTTTAATTTCTTGATACAAAAGATTACTACCACTATATCTAAACATACCCCCCAAGAAAAAAGCATTTTCCAGTATTTTGACGAGTCTTTTATGGATCAAAGTGGACAAAATACATAGAACAATTAAAGTAAACTATAGTAAGAGGATGGCTATTTCTAATTTTTTTACAAATATATTGTATACGGTCAGAACGAGTCTGCCCTTCTAGTAATTAATCGAGGTTGAATCAAGATAGACCGCGGTTCGATCACGTATTGTATCGAGCCTCAATATGAAGTTAGGTTGTTGAACTCCTAATTCGAGGGTCGGACAAAAACGACGATCAGTCAAGATCGAGCAAGGATCTCGGCACGTATCAAGTCGAGGCTCAAATATCTGGGGTTGAGCAACGGTCACTACAACAAATTTGATTATTAGTGATGAATCATTTCATAACCTAAAGTTAATTTTTCGTCACCAAAGAACTTCTGTGACGAAAGTTTTTTTGTTAATCTTTCGTCCTTAAAACACCGCCACCAATAGTATACAAAGACAACTTTGTGTTTTGTCGCTAAATAAAATTATATTAACTACGAAAATTTTTTTCATCCCTAAATATATAGTATTTATGACAAACTTGTTTGTCACAAAAGATATAAAAAAATTCGTAGTTAATAGTATAGTGTCGTCACTAAAAAGTGCATTAATACCGACAAAACTACCTCGTCACTAACTATTTAGTTTAATTAGTGACAACACAATTTTATCACTAAAGACTATCTTTTAAAGACAAAAAAATATTTCGTCCCTAAATAGATAAATTAGTGACAACTTAGCTTTTTTTTTAAAAATTATAATTTTCTAATGGAAAACTATTATTTTGTCGCAAAAAATATTGCTTTCAATGATAAAATAAAATTATTATCATAATAATCATAAATAATGACAATTACAATTGATATAAAATAAAGTAAATTCGTAATCAATAAAAAGGTGAATCTCGAGTAAACTAATTGGAAATAATATAATAAATCATACAAGGTAACAACAAAAATTTGTACCCATGATCATAATTAAGAACTATACCATGTTACAACAATATCTCTTACAAACTCCTAAAACTAAAACACATAAATAAAGTAAAGTTTATCTAACACGAAGTCTAATCAAAATACATGAGTATTGATTATAAAAAAAAATAAAGTATGTTGCTTCTCCAGTATGTTGCTTCGCCGAATGCTAATGTGTTTCTAATAATTTTCATCTTCATGTACCTGGGAATACGAAAAAAAAAGTTATAATTTTAGTACATACTTAATGATCACATGATTTAGAAAACATAAATTTTAAATGTTTTAATTATAAATCAAATATTAATTAATAAGAATAATAGAATGAGAAATAAGTACTGATAAAAATACTTACTCCAATTCTTCGTCTGTAACCATATTCAGACTAAGAGATAAAATTTTGAGTTGTTAACCTCTCAAAAATTAAAGAACAATAGACAAAATTTCTTCATACCCTTACAATAAAATTAAAATAAATACAAACACACTAATACATACATGCCATATGCCATCTGGAGATACCCAAATATATAATACCCTAAATACATATCGAAAGAAAATATAGCAGATTATATACCTTGTCTTGAAACGCCCATCATCCCAGATTGGGTCTTCTATGCTATTAAATCAAGATAAGTTTTGGAGAATAAATACTTACAGAGAGATCGAGTAAGAGAGAGATAGTTAGCAGATTTAGGGCAAGGGTTTGATTGTGGATTAAAGATCTCATAAAAACATATGCGGAGGAAAATTAGGGAGAACTGAAACAAACGGTAGTAACCAATTAAAGAGGGATTTGGGAAAAAGGGAAAGAAATATCCCGCTACTTTTTTCGTGAACTTTGAAGAAAAATTTGAAACCAAAAAAAGTTGCAAGAAAATTAAGTATTTGTTATAAATAGAACTCTATTTAGAGTGAATGTCTATCTTTTAGAGAGTTTTACTTTGTGGCTAAGTCATTTTCTCCCTATAAATAGAGAGGTCTTACCCCATTGTAAATCATCCCAAAATTCAATAAGAATTTTCCTCTCTCTCTTTCTCTGCAATATTGTTCTTGTTCTTTATTGTTTCATAACACGTTATCAGCACGAGACTCTAATCAATTGAGTAGAAGCTTTGGGATTGAGCATAATGATTGTCAATTCTCCATGAACTTTCTTCATGATTAAATTCTGAATTTAAGGTAAATATTTTACTTTATTTTTCTCTTTTAAATTCTTGAAATTCTATAATTTGATTTTAATTACAAGCAAAGATAATAAGTTTTGATTATAACTCTAATAGAGTTGGCAAGAATTTATAACAACATGAAGTGGTAAAATTGCTATGTCTTGTCATGATCAAATTCATGTATGATTATGGGCACATGAAGTAAAAACTCATCCCATTGAATTTGCTTCATTTTTATTCCCCTTAAAGAGAATTTGATAGCAATGTGTGATAAGTCTGAAAAAGACAAAATTATTACCGTGAAGGTATCAATGGATGTGGACGCGAAAATAGACGAAATTATAATCGTCATCATCATTGTGATAATGAGAATAATAAGAATTCTCAAAAGAATCTTCACTCTATGAAAGTAATATTTGTCATCGACTTGACATGAAATTTTGTAAAGCACATATTGATGCTTATGGTCCATTCATGATGCGAATGAGAC
>ML391254.1:1943-23165 GCA_005239525.1 Nicotiana knightiana
TGGCGTTTGGTGGCTGACGCCTGGCTAACGCCAGGCAAGGGCTGGCGTTTCAGCCCTAACGCCTGGCTAACGCCAGGGTAGGGCTGGCGTTTCAGCCCTAACGCCTGGCTAACGCCAGGGTAGGTCTGGCTGTTTGGCTCTGTCGCCCGGCTATCGCCCGGGTGTCTCCTTTCGCGTATTTTTCGACGTATTTGCATCCTTTTAGCTCCGTTTCCATCTCCACTTCACCTACACATGAAATAAACTCCATTAAGCACATAACAAGTGTATTTTTATCATTAATGCGCATCAAATGTAAGGTATATCACATGTTAAACTATGAAATTTAGTCTCGCATCAGTGCTCGATGCTGATTTTCTAATTATGCAATAGCGGCTTGTTGAGCCTGTAATATCTCGAATATTAATTGGAGGTCGACTCCTCCATCTCCTCTTCCCTGCGTACCTCTACCACTAGATCGGCCTTCTATGTGTACGCTTCCTTCGGGATTTGCGCCTAAATTTGCATTTTTAAGGCGATATGTGAACTGACGTTGATTGGATTGGTGATTGGTGCTCCCTCGATATCAGCCCGAGGCACCTCGATCCATGGGGCAGCTACATTGCATTTTCCCCGTGAAATCCGAGGCCGTTGTCACCATGTGTGGGTGCTGTTTATGAGTTTGACATGTATTAATCCCCAAAACAAAAATACTTATAAGAACAAACGTAAAGTAGTGTGTGTTATCGGATTGATATCAAGCAATCACTATTATCCTTAGCCCCACGGTGGGCACCAAAATGTTTACCATAAAATTTGGATACCATTTAAACTTATATTATGGTTTTAAGGATATATGATTTTACTCAATATCGATTAATAATTAGGAAGATAAACGACATAATTAAATTAAAATTAAAGAAAAATAATTGTTTAGACAGAGCTCAACCATCGAGTCGAAGTACCCTCAAACTGATAGGTGCAAGAACAATTAGAAAATAGAGCAAGTTGATGAACAATAATGTAAACGAGAAAGAAAGAATTATATTGTATTGATCTCCGTGAATAATCATGCATTGTAAACGATTAGAACTCCCCTTTATATAGCAGAGAAATTCTACTTATGGTATAACTCTAATTATAGAAGGAATCACATAATTAGCTAATTAACTGCTTCTGATCTGATCCGTTCCGAGATTTACACTATGATCCTCGACCAGTCACGGATATCTCGCTATTCCGTCATTAGTCCATCTCCGATATCACTCGTGGTATGTCTCTCTTGTCTTCCATTTTTGCCTACCTCGATCTCAAGAGAGACTTCGATCTCGAACTCGATGCGTCAGCTTTGTGATCTAGTCGAAACCGATATTCGATGCAACATTCCGGTCTCGATAAAATAGTAAAATCGGGTGGCCTCGATTTCAACTGTATACAGATACGTGATTTCACTCAATACTAATTGATGAATATGAAGATAAATAACAAATTTGAATTATAAAGTATAGCAAACCAATGTTAGAATGGAACTCATCCCTCGAGTTTGGATACCCTCGAACTGGTTGATGCAAGAACAATTAAAATATAACAAACTGATAAAAAAAAGTGTAAGCGATAAGAGAGAATTATATTGCTTTGATGTCGGTGAATGATGTGTTACAAATGACCAGAACTCCCCTTTATAAAGTAGAGGAATTCCACTTATGGTATAACTCTAATTACATAAGGAAATCCCATGATTAGCGAGTTTTCCATTCGTGATTGGATCCGTTCTGAGATTTCCGCCATGATCTTCGTCCTGTCACGGATATCTTGCCTTTCCCTTATCATGATATCTTCGATCTTACTCGATATCTGTCTCATTTGGCTCTGATTGCTACTAGTCTCGATCTTGACCGGTATTTGATTCTGAACTCAATATCTTATCCTCGTGATTTAGTCTGTTCCGTTACAAAGCTATCTTGTGATACAACCTCCAGGTCTCGATCAAATAGTAAAATCAGGTGGTCCCGATTTTAACTGTATACAGATAGTCCCCTCGCTTTTTGGAGTGTAATGACAACAAATGAATTGAGTCTTCGATTTTTTACCTCGACCTGTTATGACATCATCCCCGTGATGTAAGCGGTGGAAGTGACTGAAGTGTCCCGTTGGTACAGTTCCCCAAATCATCAATGAGTGTCAGTTGGTGGTCGGCCACTAGGGCCTTTGAACCATCACCGTGAATCCCATAAATAGGCCCTCTTCATATTGATTCAAATTTTACTTTCACTCTCCTCTAATCTCCAAGGATTTTACATCTCCTAAGTTCTCGCTCTTCACAAAATCTTTAGGTTTTGTTGCTAATATTTTCTCAAACATCAAGTCCTATTACCTTCTTCTTTCTTCAAACCCACACAAAAAATGGCAAAAACATCGAAGCATTTCCACAAAAATAAGTTGCTTCATCTTCTAAACCGGCCGGCGGGAAAACGCCAGTGGAACCAACCCCTTCCTGAGTACATTCCTAGGGGGTGTGCATTAAACTCCGATTTCAAAACCGATAAGGCCTCGTCGGTTCATGGTCGTTGCGAGCCAATGTCGAGGTATATATGCTCGATAACTAAGGGACACCTTAAGCAGGTAAAGAAAGGCTGCAATTGGGAGGATAAAGTGGTGATGATCCCGACCATTGAAGAGAACATCACTACCCATGTGGAAGGGTTTCTAAGTTCTTACACTTACCCTTTAACATTGGGCCCCCTCGACCCCGTCATTGTCGATTTCTGTTGTTGATATCGATAACCTTAGGCCAAATCCATCCTTCCTTTTGGGGAATTATTATTCAGCTCTAATTTTTCGTGAGCAAGTTCGAGGGGCTCCCTTTAACCCTCGATCACCTCAACATATTGTATATCCCCCGTCTCTATCGGGGAGGGTTATAAAACTCTAGCGTCAGGCTACCAAAACGTTGTTCTTGAGCATAGACGAGGACAAGGATCGAGGCTGGATGGGACGGTTCATTCGAGTGAGGACTTCCGACCTCATTCCAGCTGAGAAGATGCCATTTTCTGAGAAATGGAACATGAATCTTAAGTACCGCTTCACTGTTAGCTTCCAAGTATTATTTCGTTCGTATTCCTTTTCTCATTGATGTCGTTTTTCGAGATGTAGTGATCTCTTGGATTCCCCCTGTGATTCCTGATCTTGAGACCTGCGTTCGGAACCTAGCCTCGACCTCTACATACGCCGAGTGCTCATGTCCCGATTTAGCAAATGGCCGATGGGAGGCCAAGAATCATGGTAAGACCACTTTTTATGTATTTGATAATTCGATTAAGATGCCTTTCTTCTACTTATTCAATTTTCTCGTGTGCAGGCCTGGGAAAGGATGCGGTCATGAGGACCCCATCTGGCGAGGAGGAGACTTCGACTCTGGTTTCGAAATTAGTGAAGTATAATAAGAGGAAAAGGACTTCATCCTCCGAGGTCCCAAAACCTAAAAAAACCCCGTTCACAAGTCGAAGATAGATACTGCTGACCTTCATGCGGATGTACTTCATCGGCTAAGAGAGGAAGAAGAAGAAGAAGAAGACGACAACTCCGTACTAGTGGCCTGAGTGAAGAAAACCATCGAGGCACAAAAGGCCACTGAATCGGTGGTGCTGAAGAGGTCCCCCCTCGAACTGAGAGGGTCTTGGAGAAGGACTCGGGCAAAGTTCCCTAGTCATCGGAGATCGAGGTTTCCCCCACTGAAGTGAACAAACGGTGGGTATGTCTGAAGGGACCAACCTGAAGCCTTTCAAAGTGAAGGGAACGCCCCAAGTGACTCACTTGGGCAATAGTAATAGGAGACTCGCCTACTCTCCCTATTTTTTCCGAGGAGGCAATTTGGGATGCCCAAGCTTTGAGGACCCCCGAGGTAGACGGAGCCCCCATAGGGGAGGATCCCTTCAAAGATTGCTTTATCTGGGTTGAAGATGCTTTCGACCTGAGTTAAGGGTCCAACCTCTTCGATGAGGCTCAACGAGTCCTGAATCGGGTAAGTTTTAATTCCTTTGTTGATATCACATTCCTCCATATTCTGTCTAACTCCCTTTTTTTCATACATCCTTTGGCACTCCATCAAGAGGATTTTTCCAAGTCCCGAGCTGAGTTGAGCCGATGTGAGGCCGAACTTCAAGGGATTTTGTAGGAAAGGAATGCCATCAAACTTCACTGCGTGAAAAAAAGATGAGGAGATCAAGACCTCCGAGCCGAGTTGGCTAAGGCTCACACGGATCAAACTGACCCGATCGAGCAGGTAATGATACTCTTAAAAGCTTATGGACTTAATTCGGGAATGGAGGCTAACATTTCAATATCACAGCTGCAGCAGAAGGTCGAGTAGTTCCGTGAGGAGGTCAACATGATGAACGCGGAGACGTTGGGGTGGAAAGAAAATATGAACCGCTTAGCTGCAGAGAAAAAGAATGCTCGAGCCCAATTGTCATTGACCGAGAGTCAGCTTCAAGGCCTGAAGGAGAAAAGCTCAGCTCAGGCGGAGAAAATAGAGGAGCTCGAGGCTCGGTTGGCTTCCGAACTTGAAAAGGCCAAATTTGAAGTCGAAAAGGCAAAGACCGAGGCAGAGGCGATCGTGGCTGTCTACCTGGACGATGTTGAAGCCGCTCACATCTAAGTGAGAGAGGCTTCCGAGACCGCTCAAACTCGAGCACATTGGATTTCTGAACTTGCCAAATTCCAATCTCGGAGGGAAACCCTCTAGGATATCCACACTCGAGGTTTTGATCTTATCGACGATATAGTAAAGGCTAAAGAGCATAAATCTGAAGCTAGAGCGCTGGCCTCTTCTGACGATGATACTGAGGATGATGCTGGTGAGGGCAGCGAGAGCGGGTCCGAGAGTGTGGGGGAGGGGGGGGGGAGGGGAGGGCCCGATGGAGAAGCTACCCCCGAGAGTAGTTAGGGGCCTTAGTATTTTTTTTTCTTCTTTTTTTGTGTAGGACCCTGATCGGTCCTTTGTAAATATCTTCATATGTATAAAATATTTTCATTTTTATCTGTCTTGTCATAATCTCGACTTCTGCCTTTTGAAAATTCCAATTCACTTATGCCTTATGAAAATTTTGATTCACTTATGCCTTGGGAAAATTTTGATTCACTTATGCCTTGTGAAACTTTTGTTCGTAAATTCGAATCTTAGGCAACTTGATCGACCTCGGACTAATGTAGTCTTTGTAGTCGAGTGAGTACTTGCTCGAATTCGAAGTAGGATGACCCTTAGGTTTTAGTTGAGTGATGGTGATTTCTCGAACTCAAAAATTAAAACGGCCCTTAGGCTCTTGAATTGGGTCGATATGGCCTTAAAAGAATGGATTTTTTCCTTTTCAGCTTAAAAAGTTAATCATATAAAAATTTGTCATTCCTTAGCACGAGATAAGTTTGTACTCATTAAGTTTTTTCGAGGGTTGGTGTTATCTAAACCCTTTGCTTTGTTATGCCTTAGCACAAAATTGTTCAGTACAAAATTGTTCGAAGGTTTGAATAATTCGATACCCTTTAGGGTTTTTCGAGGGCTGACGTTGTCAAAACCCTTTTGCAATTTTACCGAGGGTAGCCTTTTTAACCGGTTTATAAAAGTATTTGAAGCCCTATTTTTATTACGGAATTCGGACGTCTCCGAACCGTGTTAGTTTGGCCGTAGCGTTGGGATCTGCCTATTGGTCTTATTTCCTGATATCCCCGAGGGGGTATCCTTTTCTATAACATCGAGGATTTCCTTTTTAAGGTCTTACGTCCTCGAGATTTAATAATTCGACCAAGTCGATTTTAGGGCGGCAGTCCCCGAGTATGCGGTAAGTTCTTTGAACTTTAGTTGTGATCGGCCCTTAAGCCAATTTTTACAATAGATCATAAGTATGAAATCGTAAAGTAAAACATTTTCTAAGGCATGGAACATTTGGTAAGGAATTTTTCAATAGATTATACATGCGCACATGTTTTGCCATTAGGGCTCTAGTAATGTACATGGACACGGTTCATTTGACCGTTTGGCCCTTTAAAAAATTCACCTATCGAGACCCTATTGACACAAAGTACTTTCCTTGTAATAGTCCGGGGGTGATTCCCCCATTATTCTAGGTTGATTGTAAAGAAGCCTGGGATACTGTTGAATTGCTCTAAGTTAGCACGAACAATGTTTGCCTCGTTAAGAACCTTTCCAGAAAAACCCATTTGGGACAAAAACCGGTCTAAGGGAAAAAGAGTGCAACACGTGCTTTCAAACCTAAGGACTTCGTTTTTGGAGAATCCTTCGAGGTCTTCGATTGAACACCTGCAGATGGTTAGTATAAAATATAAATGAAAATGGAGAATATCATACCTTAGCAATAATATCGTTTGAGGAGTGATATGTTCCAATTATTCGGTAATTGTTCGCCCGTTCATCGAGCCAAGTTTGTAGGATCCCTTTTTGACGATGTCGAGGATCTGATATGGTCCTTCCTAATTCGGGCCAATTTTTCCTTTGTTAGGATCTTGAGTATTGAGGGTGACCTTTCTCAGAACTAGGTGACCGAATTTAATATGTCGAAGATTGGCTCTTCGGTTGTAGTACCTTTCGATCTACTGCTTCTGTGTGGCCATCCGAACAAGGGTGGCTTCCCGTTTTTCATCCAGCAATTTGAGGCTTGTATTCATAGCCTCGTGATTTGACTCTTCCGTTGCATATCGAAACCTGACGCTTGGTTCCCCGACTTAGACCGAGATCAAAGCTTTGGCACCGTAGACTAAAGAGAACGGCGTTGCCCCCGTACTGGATTTTGACGTTGTTCGATATGCCTAAAGGACCTACGACAATATTTCTCTCCATTTTCCCTCAGTGTCGTTCAACCTTTTCTTTAGATTTTGAATGATGGTCTTGCTTTTCGATTCAGCCTGACCGTTCCCATTAGGATGATATAGCGTCGACAAGATCCTTTTTATTTAGTGGTATTCAAGAAACTTTGTGTCACGCCCCGAACCTGGGGGGCGAGACCGGAACCCGGTGCCTCACCTATCCTGGTGTACCAACTTACGGCTAAGGGACTCCGAACATATAATGTCATACTTTGGCCATAGGCCATATGGAAAGACAATTTGCGAAGTAGAATATAAAACTGGATGGAAACTCACATTGACTAAACATCAATATAAGGCTGGGCCGACAAGGCCGACATAATTACTACAACTGACAAACCAACCAAATATACACACAAGGCCTACAATCCCAACATACTGCACTAACTGACATGATATGTCTACAAGCCTCTACTGATGGATGTACTATGATTGGAACATGGCCCCGACCTACTCATAATAGATATACATATATACATAAGATGTACACAAAACTCCAGACCCGGCAACTCCTAAGGACGTGGAGCTTATTTATCAAGCTAAACTCGGGCAGCACCTACTGAGGAGGTCTACCCGTCTGTCTGTCTGAATCTGCACGCATGAAATGCAACGTCCCCGAAAAAAGGGACGTCAGTACGAAATAATGTACCGAGTATAAAAGTCAATAAAATAACTGAAAGCTGAAACTGAACTGATAATATAATATTTGAAAGTAACTGAGAGTCAAAGATAATATGAAGATATGCTTACTTGCTGATACTAACTCAACTCTCTCAATATAGTAAGTAAAATAGTTATCCCGCCTTATAAGGCTCGGTATATATATAACTTCTCTGCCAGAGTAAGCTCGCTCATAGGTGCTCGGCCATACTAGGATCTATATCTCGGTCATGCTGGGCTCGCTCATAGGCGCTCGGCCATGATAGGCTCGGTATATAACTTACCATCTGATCAGAGGTTTCTCAATTGGGGCATGCCCACCGATTAAAGCTCGATGATGGTGAAAATACTGTAATACTGTATATATATGAACCCTCTTCTCTCTTGACTGGAAGAAGACAATACTCAATTGAATATATCTCTTGAATGGAAGAAGACAATACTCAATTGAATATAAAGTCCCGATAAGGGAAAATACTATAACTTATAAGACTGGGATAATATATATAAATTCGGGAGTATGAACTTCTCTTTATGCCTCGTTATCAAACACATGTAATTACGGGATTATGCAAAAATGAAGGAAGGGCTTAGCCTTAACATACCTGAGCAGATTCACTTGACAATCCTTATAACACGCGTCTTTTTCAAAGAACACATAATGACATATCGAAGTAGGACAAAATCTGTATGATGTTCTTGATAAAGATTGCACCGTACTACCTTAAAATTACCAAATCTCATGGTTCTAAGATGATAAGAGATGTTTGAATTTTCTTTTAAGAAAATCACATTACTAAGATGCTAAGATGCAAATTTTGTTGAAGATTTCATATAATCTCCTTGTTTTGAGATTTCATCCGTAACTTATTGAAGCTCATCCATAAACTTGTGCAAGCTTAGAATCACATTAACGAGATAAAGGATATCTTAAATTTGTAGGTCCTTGTGGGCCCCACTTTAGGATGACTACGCCACTAAATTGCCACCTTGAAATGTGACTTAAAAAGTCACTTCTTTTGGACTGCCATGTTAAGGGGTGATTCCCCCCCCCCCTCCCGTAATATTATCGAAAAATCTTGATTAATTAGCTAATCTCCCATTTCAATCAATAATTATCCAATTATCCACATAATTAAGAATTATCTCAAATTACTTAAAATACTACTCACTTTTAACATACCTTATATAGCTTACTATCATGATCATGTGGTACCTTGTAAGGTACTAGTCCATAAGTACCGGGTATTATAGCTCGGACCATATTTTATCTTGAATTATCAAACTTGGATGAAACTCATTTTCCTCGATCCGCTTACCCTCTCACCTTCACGAATTTACTTATCACTTGTTTGAAATAGCATAATACTTATAATCTCCAAATACTCTTGTCCTTGAACTGATGTCAATTATCTTACGAAAAATTCAATGTACAATACTACATGGTATAACATCATCGTAATATAATACTGCGGAGCGTAACATCGACGTAATACTACGGGGCGTAACATCTTTCCCCCCTTTGGAACATTCGTCCTCGATTGTTGACTGATGCACTTATCATTTTCATAACCTATGTCTTCCGAATACTTTAATACTCTTCTTTCCATCTAGGCAACTGTTATGTGAATAAATCCAAATGCCAGGGCATTATCCCCTTTAATCCTCTTTCTCACACCAGGACTTGTAGTCGAAATCCTTCTATTCTCGTAATTGTTGCTACCTTCTATCATGCAGCCTGTACAACTCTAACTTTGTATGTGCGCCTATGTGATGCTTTTCTCCTCTTTCCTCCAACTCATAGCCAATCTCTAGGCCTCACTTTGTGAACATATACAAAATTATGTCAAGTTGTCCCTCTGGGCATCATTAGCTTTACTACATCTAAGTAGGCCATACTATACCATAACACTTACTTCGATTTATTGTTAGTGAGGTCTGTGACCAAACTCCAGGTTACTCTCGTTGCTTATCCTATATGCACAAAGCTAAGTCTTTTAATGCTTCTTCATTACTTTTCATCTTAAGACCGATGGCCTAATCTTATCTCGTACTTTGTATCTTTTATCCATCCATTGTCGATTCACCTCAATGTTAATCTTACAATCTTCCATTGATAACTTAAAACTTCTTACATAATACATTGCCGCTAGGGCTTACGTTGCATCGAGGAATATTTGAAGTGATTTTCCTAATCCACTTAGGGGAGATACTATACTTCAATAATCGTATTTCATAGTATCCCAATGTGATTTACCTTACGCGGGTATTTTAATCTTGTACAATTCATGAAGTCATTACTCAATCGAAGGCCCAAACGTCATCCTTCATCTATCACAATTAAACCCTCATTCTACTACCAGAATAGCATTCCGACTCCTTTGAGTTCATTCAGGCTATACTGAGCTTTCTATAACTTAGAGAAACTATTATATCTCTTGTTTTCATGCGCTTAATCTTGAGGACTTATACTTTTCTTGTCACCTCCTCAATCTCCCTTTCTTATCCTTACTCCTGTCATAAAACCTTGTTGTTTTACTATACTTTAGCTTGCGACCTATACATATCTATTTATACTACTTGCAACCTCCATTCAACTTGCTTGCACCATAGACTTCCTTATGTTATTCTGGAACATCAAGCGAGACATCACATCGTCTCTAACTCTTCTTTACTCTCTTGGATAGATCGCTCGGTACCTGGAAACCATAGGCTGGAAGATATGCCACTGACACCACTGCTATCGTTCCTGGATACTGAATCCCAGCGCCTCTAGCCTTTTGTCTGAAGTACAGACTATTCACAACCTTCTGTAATTGAGTATCTCGTACGTTGTTCACCTTTACCTTACTTACCTTAAAATCTCACATCACATCTTCTATCTCTTTCATGATCTCTTTTCCACATAGGTATAATTCACATCCACAACTTGAACTTCTATTATAATACTTGCACCTCTTTACATGATTTGGTGAGAGCTTCATACTGACTTCTTATGAGGCTGGTACACTTCTAATTGGCTTTATCGTAGAGCTGTTATAAAATATGGCTACTGTATTGTCTCTCTTGTACCTCTGATAATAAGAGTGATCATGCAATGTGCTCAATCACTATGTCCATAATTTTCTGGGTTCAATAATCAAACTCCTGATTTACTTAGTTGATGTAACTCTTTAGTTTCCTCTTTACTCTAATCAACCTTTATGTAGGCTTAAGCTATATTTCGATCTGTGGCTCATGGTGTTAGTTATTACTTTTAGCCTTTCATGGGCGTTATGGAATATCCATGATACAATCCTTTAACAGTTCAATCATTTGTCTATGACCAGGGCTCAATTTTTCCTTTTAACTTATACCAGAACCTTCTATAGCTGTATGATTGTCAACATATATGCTGGATGGATAATACTCTGAACCCTTAAGTGCGTTCATAACGTAACCAACTCTGGATCATTGATAGAATAGTTCCTTTCGTTTCTTCTCATATTTCTTTAAACGTATGCTATTACTTTTCCTGGTCTTTCTGCCCCCTTGTTGCGTGCATACTTAGCTTGACTTAGTGCCCATACATATTGGAATCCATACAACTAATATGATCTTGAATATCACTTCTGATTTTTCTCCCCGTTCATTAGCCACGGTAGGTGCCACCTTCTTATGGAGTGCATACAATGTTGTTGTGAGACTGTTATTACATGACCATTTCCTCTATAGGTCACTGTGCTTAGGTTGAAGCCTTCTTCCTTATTTATTCAACTAGTTTTTTATTGAAGTAGTTAGGGAGGACCTTCCGATTCTTGCAAGGCTGCGAGCTTATTACATCGTTTATCCGACGAAATTTTTGACGTTCTTTATTACTTGTAATTATCCTTACTTACTTACCTTTATGCCCTTGTGCTTGTAGGGTTGCTTCTGAGCTGATATTTTGATTGTCTTCCCAGTGTCACTCTTTTTATCTCTGTAACACTCATATGATACCTTTACTACCCCAACTCCTATCTTAATATTTCTCAAGGTTATGATGTCATATCTGCGAGATTGAATGCCTCATGTGGGGGTTCACTATGTTTATCTTGCATGATCTGTTGATTTGTCTATATCCTCTTACCTACCATAACTAGACTTTTCCTGAATCAACTACTGACTGCTCGTTGGCCTATTCTCATATCAATATTCCGCGTAATCATTCTTGGGTTATTTCCTTTGTATTAACTTACGTCTCGTACTGGCTCCTTATTTATCAATAACATCTCGAGCAGGAACCCTCACTTCTTCTCCTTAACGTTGTGTTTACATAATGTTCTGGAATCATAGCATATCAGTAGGATTTTATTAAGTGCAATCTCATACCTTTCTCTTTTTTATCGCATTCTTTCTTTACCACTCTATAGTTACTAGAACCACTTAATTCTAACTTAATGCCACATCATTCCATATTCCCCCTTTAGGGGAGTACTAAGAGTTGGAGCTACGACGACCTACATACAGATGTTTTACCTCTTCACCTTTGGCGTCCTTTCACATCACCGATGATCGTCACTCTTGCGGTAATCCTTATGTACCAAGGATAACAAAGTTCCTTACTTTTCCTTACTTGAAATGGTAACACTTAGTGTAATTGGCACATACAGTCCCTTAAGCCTAACTATGCTCACATTGCTTGCTTTAGGGAAGCGTCTTCCTGAATGACCATTCTCTGAATTTCTCATGAATCTTCTTCTGTTGTCCATTCTATTATCGCTGGAACGCAATCTGAAATTCTCATGATACTGACTATTATCAAATCACTCAGTCCCTAATTCATGTTTAATTTACCTTGCTCACTAGCCCATACTGATTTGTATTACCTTGGGGTATAAATTTTCCTTCTGGTAATTATGTTAGAGTCACGAACTTGTTTCTCTAAATGAGGATATGACTTTATGGCTTATATTCTTTTGTTGTCTCAAGGCCTGTCACCTCTCATCTTTTCTTTCACTTGAACTATAGACTCTGTAATACTGTCATTTATTTTATCTACCGTTGTCATCCATGTATCACATCTTACTCATAATGCTTTATTGACTCTCTTCTTATTTCCTGCTAGCATTTATGTCTATCACTTTATTCTGAAAACTTCAACAATACATTCTCTTGCTTTTAGCTCCCCTTTGCTCCATCCAGTGGCTCTTCGGGTTGCTCAACATTCTCGCTCTATTAGGGACGGGAGCCACACTAAGGTAATATTCATCCCTTCAAGGCTTTCAGTGCCTATGTTTGTAGTATTGATATCTAGTTGTACTATTTTAGAGTGCACCATACGGGTGTCTCACAAGGAGATCTATTACCAAATATCCTTCGGAAATGTCAACCAACACAAACAATCCATTCACCATTTTGGGTTACTCTAACCCCAGTCGGATCCTGATATCCCGTTCTTCTTTTAAACTATATATGTTAGTTCCCATGGAGCATAACTGAGATGGATGTAGCTGATTGTACATAACTTTGTTACTGTTGAAGGTAACTCAAAATGCTTATATCTCTCTTCCTGAATTGTAAATATTGATCATCTTCACTAACTGAGTACCTCATATCATTCTTCATCGTGCTTCTTTTACTTGTTGAAATTTGTATATATCTCCTGAATCTCTTAGTGTCTTTCACCATAGAGGTGGATAGATATTCTTTCCTTTAGGATCCTTATCAAGAAGCTTACACGTCTTAGTACACACATGTTCTGCAGAAGACCTCACATTTATCCCTCATAGGAATGATGCAAACTCGAGTTCCTCTAACTCAACACTTCCATGGCTATATGTCTGATTAATCGTCCTCCTAGATGTAGATACCATTGTATTATAAATGATATAGAGTTTAGGAAATGAAGTTCTTACAATTGAGCTCTATCACACAACTTAGAGTAAGAAGAAAGAGTGACAGTCCTAAATGCGCTGTAGCCTCCTGCTTATATTTTTGGTGCACGAAACTCCCATAAACAAGTCTTTACTAGACACGGCTTGTAGACTCCCTAGGACAGAACTGCTATGATACCACTTTTGTCATGCCCCGAAACTGGGGGACCAGACTGGCACCTGGTGCCTCACCTATCCTGGTGTACCAACTAGCGACTAAGGGACTCTGAACATATAATGTCATACTTTGGCAATGGGCCACGTGGAAAGAAAATTTGCGAAGAAAAAATATAAAACTGGACGGAAACTCACCCTGACTAAACATCCATATAAGGTTGGGCCGACAAAGCCGTCATAATTACTGCAGCTGACAAACCAACCAAATATACATACAAGCCCTACAAGTCCAACATACTGCACTAACTGACATGACATATCTTCAAGCCTCTACTGATGGATGTACTATGATCGGAACAGGGCCCCGGCCTACTCATAATATATCTACAAATATAGATAAGATGTACACAAAACTCTAGACCCGGCAACTCTGAAGGACATGGAGCTTACCGATCAAGCTAAACTCGGGAAACACCTACTGAGGAGGTCTACCCGCCTGTTTGTCCGAATCTGCATGCATGAAATGCAGCGCCCCTAGAAAAACGGATGTTAGTATGATATAATGTACCGAGTATGTAAGGCAATAAAATAACCGAAAGCTGAAACCGAACTAATAACATAATATTTGAAAGTAACTAGGAGTCAAAGATTATCTGAAGATATGCTTACCTGCTGATAGTAACTCAACTCTCTCAATATAGTATGTAAAATAGTTGTCCGGCCATATAAGGCTCAGTATATATATAACTTCTCTGCCATAGTAGGCTCGCTCATAGGTGCTCGACCATACTAGTATCTGTATCTCGGCTATGCTGGGTTCGCTCACAGGCGCTCGACCACAGTAGGCTCGGTATATAACTTACCATCTGATCTGAGGTTCACCAATAAGGGCCTGCCCACCGATTATTGCTCGATGGTGGTGAAAATACTGTAATACAATATATATATAAACCCTCTACTTTCTTGACTGGAAGAAGACAATGCTCAATTGAATATAAAGTCCCGATAAGGGAAAATACTGTAACTTGTGAGACTAGGATAATGTATATAAATTCGGGAGTATGAACTTCTCTTTATGCCTCGTTATCAAATACATGTAATTACGGGATCATGCAGAAATGAAGGAAGGTCTTAGACATAGCATACCTGAATCGATTCTCTTGACAATCCTTCTAACACACGTCTTTTGCAAAGAACACATAATGACATATCAAAGTAGGGAAAATTCCGTATGATATTCTTGATAAAGATTGCACCGTACTACCTTAAAATTTCCAAATCTCACGTTGCTAAGATGCTAAGAGATGTTTGAATTTTGTTTCAAGAAAGTCACATTACTAAGATGCTAAGATGAAAATTTTGTTGAAGATTTCATATAATCTTCTTGTTTTCTGATTTCATCCGTAACTTGTTGAAGATCATCCATAAACTTGTGCAAGATTAGAATCACCTTAATGAGATAAAGGATCTCTTAAATTTGTTGGTCCTTGTGGGCTCCACTTTAGGATGACTAAGCCACTAAATTTCCACCTTGAAATGTGACTTAAAAATCACTTCTTTTGGGCTGCCACGTTAAGGGGTGATGCCTCCCTTAATCTTATCCAAAAATCTTGATTAATTAGCTAATCTCCCATTCCAATCAATAATTACCTAGTTATCCACATAATTAAGAATTATCTCAAATTACTTAAAATGATACTCACTTTTAACATACCTTATACACCTTTCTATTATGGTCATGTGGTATGTTGTATGGTACTAGTCCACAAGTACCGGGTATTATACCTCGGACCGTATTTTATCTCGAATTTTCAAACTTTTACGAATATCATTTTCCTCGATCCGCTTACCCTCTCACCTTCACAAATTTACTTATCACTTGTTCGAAATAACATAATACTTAATCTCCAAATACTCTTGTCCTTGAACTTATGTCAATTGTCTTATGACAAATTCAACGTACAATACTACATGGTGTAACATCGTCATAATATAATATTGCGGAGCATAACATCGACGTAATTTTGCGGGGCGTAATACTTTGTTACTTAGGCGTGGCCTTCTTCGATCACTGACTTTGAAAGTTGTACGATAGTCCCCGAGATAATTTCGTTGTCTTCGACCGATGACCCAAAATTTATAATGGCATCGGGCTCACTGTTTTGTTCTCTAGGTACATGATGTAGGGTCCATTCCTTAAACCGATGTAGTGTCACCTGTAGTTTGTCCAAGTACCTCTACATTCGATCTTCTCGAACCTCCAATGTTCTGTTGACTTGGTTTAACACAAGTAGGGAGTCACATTTGGCCCTTATGACCTCTGCTCCCAATCTCTTTGCTAGCTCGAGACCTGCAATCATGGCCTTGTTCTTGGGTTCATAGTTAGCCAACTTGGAAGTTTTGATAGATTCTCTAATTGTGTTGCCTGTGGGCGGCTTCAAAATGATGCCTAGCCCGGACCCCTTCACGTTCGAAGTGACGTTTGTGAAAAGGGTCCACACCCCCGATGATGTACCCGCTTTTAATAGCAGTTCCTTTTCGACCTCGGGTATGAGGGCTGGCGTAAAGTTGGCACGAAGACTGCTAAGGTTTGAGACTTGATGGAAGTTCGGGGTTGATACTCGATATCATACCCACTAATTTTGATGACCTAGTTGGCCAATCGGCTCGAGAGTTTGGGCTTATGAAAAATATTGCGAAGAGGATAAGTGGTCACCACACAAATTGGGTGACATTGAAAATATTGTTTTAATTTCCTAGAGGCGCTTATTAGGGAAAGCGCTAAATTTTTTAAATATGGGTACAGGGTATCGGCCTCACCTAAAGTTTGACTAACATAGTAAACAGGAAATTGCATACCTTTCTCCTCTCGAACTAGGACCCCACTTACCGCGACTTCCGAGACTGCTAAGTATAAGTAGAGTTGCTCGTCCGATTTTGGAGTATGAAGCAGTGGAGGGCTCGAGAGGTACCACTTTAATTCTTCCAATGCTTGTTGGCATTCCGGGGTCCAAGCAAAATTGTTCTTCTTTTTGAGCAGTGAGAAGAACCTGTGACTTCTATTTGAAGACCTCGAGATGAATCAGCCTAGGGCGACTATCCGCCCTGTAATATTTGTATGGCCTTAACACTGTCCACGGCTGTGATGTCTTCTATTGACTTGATTTTATCGGGGTTGATCTCGATCCCCAGATTTGACATCATAAAGCCGAGAAACTTGCTCGAACCGACCCCGAATGCATATTTCTCCTGATTGAGCTTCATGTTGTATTTCCTTAGTATATCGAAGGTTTCCTACAAATGATTCAAATGGTCCTTTGCTCACAAGGACTTAACTAGCATATCGTTAATATAGACCTCCATTGATTTACCTATTTGTTCTTCGAATATTTGATTTACTAAGGGTTGGTAAGTAGCACCAGCATTTTTTAGCCCAAACGGTTTTAGATTATAACAATAGGTGCCGTACTAAGTGATGAACGAAGTATTTTCCTGATCCTCCGTGTTCATTTGAATTTGATTGTACCCGGAGTAGGCATCAAGAAAACTAAGGATCTCATGGCCAGTCGTGGCATCGATCATGCGATCGATATTCGACAGAGGAAAAGAGTCTTTAGGACATGCTTTGTTTAAATATTTATAGTATACGCACATTCTAAGTTTGTTCCCTTTTTAGGGACTACGATTACGTTTTCTAACAATTCCGGATACTTTACTTCCCTAATGGATCCTATTTTGAGAAGTTTGGTTACCTCGTCCTTGATGAATGCATGTTTTACCTCGGACCGGGGCCTTCTCTTTTGGTTTACTAGTCGAAACTCTGGGTCCAAGCTCAATCGATGTGTAGTGATCTCCGGAGGGATCCCTGTCATGTCTAAGTGGGACAAGGCAAAAAAATCCATATTATCGATAAGAAATGTAATGAGTTTTTCCCTAAGCTCGGGGGTTAACCCCGTTCCCATATTTACCTTTTGCTCGGGCAGGTACTCAATCAGTATGGACTGCTCCAGCTCTTCGACTGTTGATTTGGTACGTTGGAATCCTTGAAGATTATGAAGGATCGAGGGATCCAATAGTCATCGTCCTCGTCCTCGTCCGTTCCCTTCTTCTCCAACTGAGTCGAGGCTGGTGCCTGTGGTTGCTATTTAACCTCCTTTTTTTCCATTTGACTCCGATCCTTTTGCTGACAAAAATGCCGATATCGCTATTACCTCATCAACCGTGAAAATTTCTTTGGCATCGTGTTGTTACCCATACACAGTTTTTACTCCATCTGGTGTTGGGAATTTCAGCATTTGGTTAAGGGTTGAAGGGACTCCCCTCATATTATGAATCCAGGGTCTTCTGAGCAGGGCGTTGTATCTCATATCGCCCTCGATCACATGGAATTTGGTTTCTTGAATAGTCCAAGCTACGTTTACTGGTAGGATGATTTCACCCTTAGTTGTTTCACTGGCCATGTTGAAACCATTGAGAACCCTAGCCGCGGGCACAATCTGGTCCTGTAGATCGAGCTTCTCCACGACCCTCGATCGAATAATATTGGCTGAGCTCCCTGGATCAATTAAAACACGTTTAACCTGAATTTTATTCATAAGGATAGATATTACCAATGCATCATTGTGGGGTTGTGATATTCCCTCTGCTTTCTCGTCATTGAACAACAAGGTGCCTTCTGGTACATAGTCAGGAGTCCGTTTCTCCCTGGTGATCGACACCTTGGTGCTTTTGAACACGGGCCCTTGTGGTATGTCGACCCACCAACGATCATATGTATTACATGTTGTGGTTCTTCTTGTTCATTTTTCCTGTTTGCATCCCTGTCTCTAAAGTGATTTTTAGCTCGGTCACTCAAGAATTCTCGAAGGTGCCTCTCGTTGAATAGACGGGCCACCTCCTCTCTTAGATATCTACAGTCTTCGGTTGTATGACCATGGGTGTCATGGTATTTGCATATCTGGTTGGGTTTTCTTTGAGATGGATCAATCTGTAGGGGTCTAGGCCATCTAGTATCTTTGATTCTCGCAATGGCTGACACAATACCTGATGCGCCGATGCTGAAGTTGTATTCTGATAATCGTGGTGCTTCTGTGGGATCGACATGTTTATCGAAGCCACGTTTGCTCATGATCCCTCGAGAAATATGTCCTCGATCATTCCTTCGATCATTTTGAACGAGATTGCATCCCAGGCCGCTGTTCCTACGATCTGCATTGTATGGTTGATACTGATCTCTATCCGATCGGGGTTCTCTTTCGACGTCCCTTTGAACTCTGCCAATGGGACTGTTAGAATGGGCGAAACAGGAAGGGATCACCAATTGATCATCCTCAACCCAGATCTTTGACTGGTACCGATTATGCATATCGACCCAGGTTATTGCTGGATATTCAATTAAATTCTGCTTCAGCTGTCGTGATGCTACCGAACTCCATTCGTTCAACTCTTGGTGAAGGCCTGATAGCCTAATCATCTGTGATCGGGTGTAGGTCCATGCATTATATCTGGAACCAAGATACAAATTCCCTTAACATTTCGTTGTCGTTCTGTCTTACTTTAAAGAGATCCGACTTCCTAGTCGCAACCTGTATTGCTCCGGCGTGTGCCTTCACGAAGGAATACGCAAGCATGGCGAATGAATTAGGTGGCATCTTGTGATACCATACATTGCCCCTTTCAATAGAGTTTCCCCAAATTTCTTTAGTAGAACAGATTCGATCTCATAATCTTCTACGTCATCCCCCTTTATTGCGCATGTATTAGAGATGACATGCTCATTAGGATCGGTAGTTCCATTGTACATCGAGATTTCTGGCATGCAAAATTTCTTCGGAATGGGCTTCAGAGCCGCAGTTGGGGGGAACTTCTTTTGCACAAACTTCTTCGAGTCCATACCTTTCAAAATCGGTGGTGCCCCCGGTAATTGGTCAACCCGAGAGTTGTATGATTCTACATTTTTGTCGTTTGCCTCGATTTTCTTTTCTCCTGATTCAATCTACTTAGTGAGTTCCTCGAGCCTTTTCATAATGGCTGGGTCAGTCCTCGATCCATTGGCGTTCGATCTCTCCGGTACAGGTTCGGCCCTGTAAACAACTTCTGGTGGAGGCTCAAATTCAACCCCACTTGGTGTACGATGTTGATTTTGTAGTTGTGCTATAGCGGCTTGTTGAGCTTGCAGCATCTCGAATGTCAATTGGAGGCTGACTCCACCATCTCCTCCACCGTGCGTACCTCGACCATCGGATTGACCTTCCTTGCGTACGCTACCTTCGGGTTCATTGCCCAAATTTGCATTTAGGGTGATGTGTGAACTAACATGACGAGATTTGTAATTGGTACTCCCTCGAGGTCAACCTGAGGCACCTCGATCCCTGGAGCAGCTATATTATCATTTTCCCCATTAAATCCAAGGTTGTTGCCACCATGTGTGGGTGCTCTTTGTGAGTTTGACATGTTTTATCCTGAAAACAAAAACACTTACAAGAACAAGCGTAAAGTAGTGTATGTTATCGGGATCGGTATTGAGCAAACATTATTATCCTTAGCCCCACGGTGGGCGCCAAACTGTTTACCCTTAAAATTGGGTAACAATTAAACTTATAATGTGATTTTAAGGTACATGATTTCACTCAATACTAATTGATGAATATAAAGATAAATAATAAAGTTGAATTATAAAGTAGAGCAAACCAATGTTTGAATGGAACTCAGCCCTCGAGTTTGAATACCCTAAATTGACAAACTGATAAACAAGAATGTAAGCGAGAAGAGAGAATTATATTGCTTTGATGTTTGTGAATGATGTGTTACAAATGATTAGAACTTCCCTTTATATAGTAGAGGAATTCCATTTATGGTATAACTCTAATTATAGAAGGAAATCCCACGATTAGCGAGTTTGCCATTCCTGATTGGATCCGTTCCAAGATTTTCTCCATGATCTTCGACCTGTCACAAATATCTCACCTTTCCGTTATCATGCTATCTTTGATCTTACTCGATGTGTGTCTCATTTGGCTCCGATTGCTACTAGTCTCGATCTTGACCGGTATCTCGATTCTGAACTCGATATCTTATTCTCGTGATTTAATGTGTTCTGTTACGAAGCCGCCCTTCAATACAACCTCCAGGTCACAGTCAAAAAGTAAATTCCGATTTTAACCATATACACTTAACACTAAATGAAGAGTGCTGCCAAAAAAAACCTGATTTCAAAAACTTGAAAAAAATTATACGAGTAATTTTTTTCTGTAAAAGTTGGTAGAAGTTGCAAAAAAGTTTTGAAATCTCTAATTTTGACATTTTCTTAACGAGACATGCTTGCCTATGGAGTTAGGTGATACGCCATAACGTCATTTACTGATGCCAAATTAAAAACAAAAAAAGAATAATCCAAACTAGAAGACTGTTGTGTGGTGTATAATATTAGAGTCCAGAACCTATTTGTGATTTTTTTGACAAGTATAACGGAAATACGTGTTAAAAAAAAATTAAATATTTATATATAACGCTTTTTAAAGAGCGCTACACCTTAACAGACGTTTTGGAGGTTAAGGTATAGCGCTCTTTAAAAGAGCGTTACACCATATAAGGTATTTAAAAACCGCGTTATGCCATATAAACATGACACTTGAAGATAAACTATAGCTCACAGTGTTATTCACCACCACAACCTCACCCTCCCCCCCCCCCCCCC
>ML391254.1:24170-60647 GCA_005239525.1 Nicotiana knightiana
GGGGGGGGGGGGGGGGGGAGGGGCTGATTTTTTTAGATATAGCACTCTTTTAAAGGGCGTTATACCCATTTGAATTATTGCTATGCTAGTTAAACGCAGGAGACTTATTGGTGGGTTCACAAAACAAATATAACACTTTTTATAACTGTGCTATAGATATATAGCGTTGTTTCTAAAGGCGTTATACGATATAATCTTCTGTAAAAGAGCGTTAAACATAGATATAAAACTCTTTTTCTTACACACATTTCTACTATACTTGTAAAAACGAACCACAATAGATTCTGGACTCGACAATACCATTATATTAATGAAGGGAATCATCAGTTGAGCAGTAATAGAGGGAACTCGTTCTCTTTGTTTTAATGCACAAGTCTGAAAAAGCAAATCTAATAGTGTTCAGATAGTAGGGGAAGGACCTCTCTCATTTAATGAAAAGTAATGTCTAACCAATTTCAGTAATAGCATCAATTCCTTGTCATTTTACAAAAAAAGAGGTGCCCCTATCCACTCAAACTCCATGTTTTTCTCAGAATTTGTCTACTGGATTCAGGATAATTATTGACTTTTCACTTCTCTTTTATATTACACCACAAGGGATGGTTTGGTACTCGGGATAATATGAAATTACCTATTCATTACTAATATATACTCCCTCAGTTCTAAGTGGATGTATTTTTTTTTTTATTTGTATAAAAAATAATGACTCGTTTATATATTTAAAAACAATTTAATTTTATTGTGTACGATCAAAATCGGGGAGTTCGATTTTGGGACCGTTATGGGCACTCCATGACTGACCTTGAGGAGCCAGAAGCAGAATTTATTGTTCGATCCCGAGGTGTATCCCTCGAGGAAGCACATCAAAGGCTTATTGTGCTCGACCCCCGTGCAGTTTAAATCGGTGACCATCGTGGAAAGACGGAAAATTCCCAAGGCACGTGGCTAGAGCTGACCAAGTCTGCAAGAGTGGTACAAGTCCGTACCAAGCCATTAAATAAGTGTACCAGCTGTATTTCTTTATAATAATTACACATGTACTATGTTGGTATTCCTCCTCCTATATAAAGGGGATTCTTGTCATTTTTTGGGGCACATGAATATTGAATACAACAAGAACATTCTCTGCTTCCTTATCTAAACGTGCCCTAACAATTGTTCCTCAGATTTATTGCCTTCAATTTATTGTGTTCATTGATTGTTCTTCATTTATTGCTCATTATTTACCATTAAAGGCTATCTCGAGGCCCCCAATATCGTTATTCCCTCGTCGATGGCCCACTGTTAAGCGCTATAGCTCAACCTCGAGGCCCTGTTTCGGCCAGCTTGAGACCTTGTTTTTTAACAGCTTGGTTTGCATGTTGCTACTTTTTTTTAGTCTTACCGTATTTTCCTAACTCGCACTTAGCATCTATTGCCTAACAACTAGTATTAAAATAAATCACATCATTTTAGAACCACAAAATCAAATATAATTGCCATTTTCAAGGTAAACAGTTTGGCGCCCACCGTGTGGCCAAAAATAATAGTGATTATCTTAGTGCTGATTTTCTAAAAACACAAGTTATTCTTCATACTTTTTCTTGTCCAAGAATCTTTGATTTTAGGTCAAACAATATCTAACTTAGTGAATGCACATGAAAACAACGGCCCTGAAGATCATGGAGAGAACGGTGTAGCTGTTTCAGGCGCCGGTGTACCACTGCAAAACCCTAGGGTGGCACCAGCACCGATCCCCATGGATGTGGGCTCACGCAACGCCTAACATGCCGATATAAGTTCTCATACCGACAAAAGTATACACCGGGAAAACCAACATGAAGCGCAGAAAACTCCAGCTCGGGAGGAAAGAGAAGTTAGCCCTCATGTAATTTTTGAAATGTTACAGGCACAACAATTGGCTATTTCTCAGCAACAAAGCCATAAAAAAACCCCAAGCACAGCACCGCCGGAAATGGCTCCTCGAGTCGAGCAGACACCGAAAAGGTCGAGCAACAACGGATCAGCAGCCGACCCCACTATTATGAAGATGCTCGAAGACCTCACAAAGAGAATTGAATCAGGCGAAAAGAAGATAGAAGATAACGACAAAAAGGTGGAGACCTATAACTCGAGGGTCGATTAGATTCCGGGCGCGCCCCCGATTCTGAAGGGTGTAGATTCAAAGAAGTTCGTGCAAAAGCCATTCCCATCAAGCGCGGCTCCGAAGCCCATCCCAAAGAAGTTCAGAATGCCCGATCTCCCGAAGTATAACGGGACCTCGGACCCCAACGAGCATATTACTGCCTATACTTTTGTTGTGAAAGGGAACGACTTAAAAGATGACAAGATTGAGTCCGTCCTGTTGAAAAAATTTGGAGAAATGCTGTCAAAGGGGGCCATGATGTGGTATCATAACCTACCCCTGAATTTAATAGATTCATTTTCCATGTTGGCAGGCTCTTTTATAAAGGCGCATGCCGGCGCCATCAACGTCGCTACAAGGAAGCCCGACGTCTTCAAAATCAAACAGAGAGAAAGCGAGATGATAAGGGAATTTGTATCTCGCTTTCAAATGGAGCGAATGGAATTACCACCAGTCTCTGATGACTGGGAAGTGCATGCCTTCAGTCAGGGCTTGAACGAACGGAACTCGATAGCTTCAAAGCAGCTAAAGCTGAACTTGGTCGAATATCCGGCCGTACCTTGGGCAGATGTGCACAACAGGTATCAGTAAAAGATCAGAGTCGAGGACGACCAATTGGGATCCCCCTCGGGCTCAGTATACCCTAGCAGGCTCTTAGCGAAGGAATCAAGGTTTCCAGAGAGAGAATCGAGGCCAAGAAAGGAAAGGTACCAACCGTACATCGAAGAACGAATAAACGCCCTGAGGCGCAATATACCTCGTAATGATCGAAAGAAGGATCGAGGTCAGAATTCCCGGGAATTCACGAATAAAGCCGGGTTCGACAGGCACACAGGGCCGGTGGAGGCAACCCGGTTATCTGAGTACAACTTCAACATTGATGTTTCAGACATCGTAACAGCCATAGGTAAAATCAAAGATACCAGATGGACAAAACCCATACTGTCAGATCCTTCACAAAGGAACCCTAACTTGGTGTGCGAATATCACGGCACTCACGATCATAGGACCGAGGATTGCAGATAGCTCCGAGAAGAGGTAGCCCTACTGATTAGTAAAGGGCACCTTCGAGAGTTCCTCAGTGACCGAGCTAAAAATCATCTTTGGGAAAGAAAGCCGAACAGGAAAAACAAAACAGAAGAACCACAACATGTCATCTACATGATCATTGGAGGGATCGACACTCCGCAGGGACCCGTCGTCAAGAGAACGAAAATATCCATCACCAGGGAAAAGCAAACTCGGAGTTACATACCTGAGGACACTCTCACATTCAACGAAGAGGACATCGATACCCTGTCTCAGACTCATAACAACGAACCGATAATTTCTTTTCTTTTGAATAAATTTCAAATTAAACGTGTGCTCGTGGATCCAGGTAGCTCGACAAACATAATTAGGTCGAGGGTGGTATAACAGCTCGGGCTGCTCGACCAGATCATGCCCGCCTCTCGAGTCCTTAATGGATTCATCATGGAAAACGAGACAACAAAAGGGGAGATCAACCTCCCGGTCAACACGGTCGATACAATCCAAGATACCAAGTTTCATGTCATCGAATGTGACATGCGGTACTATTCCTTACTCGGGAGGCTGTGGATACACTGTATGAAAGCACTGCCGTCAACCTTTCATCAGATGATGAAATTTCCAATGGAGGACGGAATAAAAATAGTATACGGGGAGCAGCATGTAGCAAGAGAGATGTTCGCGGTGCACGATGTGGCACCGACATCAATGCCTTCTGCATCGAAGGAACCAAAGAAACCTAAGTTCTTGGCAGCCAAGTAGCCAAAGGACCTTCTGCATCGATGCCTTCTGCATCAAAGGAGCCAAGGGACAAGCAAACAGCCATATAGAATTCCCAAACTACGTTCTCGGCTGCCTCCGAATGGACGAATAAAGGACAGTGCCGCGTCCTCAGAACGAGCAATTGAAACATATCGAGGCTCGAAAGCTAGCCCAGCTAAAGTGCAATCCCCTCCCTTTCTTATTTATGTTTTCTACTAACTCATGTGCAGGTGTTCGATTGAGAGGAATCGAAGCACCCTCCAGCTCGATGACCTTAGGTTTTAAAGCATGTATTGCGCTCTTTTTCCCTTAGATCGAATTTTATCCCAAGTGGGTTTTACCGATGAGGTTTTTAACGAGGCAACATCCATATGCTGCCTAAGGAGAACTCATCAAGTATTCAAGGATTCTCTTTGATAAACCTCGAATACTGGGGAGCATCCCCCCCGGGAGATCGCCTCCTCGAAGAAATTAAAATATGCCAAAGATGGTCTCGACAGGAGAATGTTGTAACGGACCAAACGGTCGAATGAACCATGTCCTCGTAGAATAATCGGACTCTCGACAACGCAAACATGTACGCTTGTATAAAGAAATTGAAGGAGTATATATTATCATCAAAATGCTTTATGCTGCGAAGAAGTTTGCTATTTTCACAAGAAATGGCTCCAGGGCCAAAAACTCCCGAACACTCGGGGACTGTCATCAATAGTTAGCTCACTGAGCCATCTAACCTCGAGCTCGTAAGCCCTCCATGAGGCAACATTGAACCTGTAAGCCCTCAATGAGGCAAACTTGAGCTCGTAAGCCCTCCATAAGGCAACATTGAACCTGTAAACCCTCAATGAGGCAACCTCAAGCTCGTAAGCCCTCGATGAGGCAACATCAAATTCATAAGCCCTCAATGAGGCAACGCCAAATCTGTAATACCTTAACAAGGCATAATCTCGATATTAAAGTCAAGGATATATATTTGAACTTGTAAGACCCCTAAAAAGGCATACCCTCGATACAGACACCGAGACTACCTTACTCGTGGACTAAAAGGCTACGACCAAACATAAAGACTACGGTCATACCAAAAGGCTCCGACTAAATTAGCGCGGCTCGAAGACGTCCGATTGCCGCCATAAACCTACAGGCCTTCAAATACTTTGAAAATACGTAAAAAAAACCGGTTAATCAGGCTACCCTCGGCATAAGGAAAAGAGATTCGATCATATCAGATCCAAACAATGAAAGGGCTTAGAAACAATCGGCCTTCAAGAAAAAGGTTTAAAAAATTCAGTCTTCAAGCAAACCTCCCGAGGTGCTCATTTGTCGTCAGATATCGACTCAGAATCAAGGTTCAGTCGAGCCGTCGAAGAGTCAAACGAACACAAAAACTTCAAAAAAGTCTTTAATGAGGGAAAACTATAGCCACATTAGAGGTCGCATCGACCCAATGCGTAAGAGCCTAAGATCAGCCTAAAAAGCCTCTGGGCCAATCTAAAGAGCCTCAGGGCCGATCTGAAAAACCTAAGGGTCGACGAGTCTGAGTCAAAATTTGACTCAAGGATTGAGCCCTAAACGATTAACTATCAGATATTACCAATTGCTCATCAAGCACAAAACCCCAAGGGTTTCATTTCGAAGTCTAACTCATCAGACTAATTATTGTCGAGCATAAAGATTCAGAACAAAAACAAAGACACAAACAAGTTGAAATTTATATAATTGGAAAAACCGAAAGTTTTATTTTTATATATGTAATGGCACAAAGACACATTTACAATGCTCTCTGAGATCCCTATGCAAAGAATCAAAAAGAAAAAGCCTAGTTTACTCTCGGGGACTTAGTCTTTCTTCCCCTTGGGGACTACGGCTCCATCGGCCTCCTGAGGACCGGCTCCCTCATCGACCTCTTCTTCATTTTCTTCGACATCGAAAGCAAGGAAGTTGGCACCGAACTCATTCGCCTAGGCCTGCTCTATCTCCTCTGAGAGGTCAAAGCCCCTAACATGGATCTCCTTGAGGGTTTCCCTTCGAGATTAGCATGGGGCATAATCATTGATCAGTCTCTCTCGATCAGAAGCCTCCCCCAACTTCATACGAGCCTTAGTGGTATCTTTCAGGTAGATGGCCACCTTCTTATCGGCTTTTGCTCGAAACTCCTCCGCTTCGGCTCAAGCGTCCACGACCTCGACCTTCATCTTCAAAAGGTCTGTCTCAAGCTTGGTAATCCTTCTCGTCTGAACCGAGTTGCTTTCTCGAGAATTACGAAGCTGTATCTCGAGGGCGGAGGCCTTAGCCAAAGCATTCCTTCCAGCTACAACATGAGCACCTACCTGTGCTTTTAACTCGTTGCGTTCAAAATTAGCCTGGTCGATTTCTCCCCAAAGGCGTTCCAGCGCCTCCAAAAGTGGAAAAATAAGCCGATATTCCCTCAATATGAAGGTTACCTACTTCTCGAGATTGCCCTCGTAATCTTGACTATGGTTCATATCTGATCATATCAACTCTCTTGTCTTCTTATCACAAAGAATCCTGAGAGATTTATTCCCGTCCAAGGCTTTCCGCAACTTAGCCTCACCCCGAAGCAGCTCAGACTTGAGCTTGTCGAAGGCCTGTGGGAAGGAAGGTTCAGTTAGAAGGATAAAAATACAAAGCTGAGAAGGCCAAAAGATCACCGAGGCTTACCATAAAGTAGAGCCGCTGAGCCTCCTCGAAAGTCGAGCGCACATCCACTGGTTTAGTCTCATCGGCCCCAGTTAAACCGCCCTGAACATCCTTCAAAGTACCTTCGAAGGGAGAAGAAGATGGTGGAAAAGGACCTTCACTCATCCCCTCTCGTGGAACTTGTCCCCCGAGGCTGGAGACCCCGGATTCAGCAGGCCCAGCTGCCTCGGGAGACTTCTCGGTTCTAGCCTTCGATGTGGTGTCGTCCCTTTCAATCGCATTGCCTCTTGTATGACTGCTGATGAATGTGAGACCTTCCTCAATTGTTGCATCTTATTTGTGCCTCCGGGCAGGCCCTGCCTCACTTTTAACATCCTCGTCCACCGAGGATCCTTTCCTTTTATTACCTTGACTTGGCTCCGAAGCCAAAGGTCTTTCCTCCTCTCCAAGAAGGCATGGTTTCACTTCAAAAAATTCACCAATACCTGCAGCAAAGAAATTAATAAACATAAAGAGGAGTATTCTTTAATAAGGGAACCATACAACACATACCATGGTGTTTTTATTCCCATTTGCCCTTTGACAAATCTTGCCACTTACGTTCATCATAGGTTGAACAAGCTTCCAGTTTCCGAGTCCAATCCGCTAGGTCGGGGACTTCGTATGGAAACCACGGGATCACTGCGGAGAAAGAGATAAAACATTCTTACGGAGTCCCACTCTACTGAGAAAAACAAATGGCAAAGTACAGCGTATCACTTACGTTTAAAATTACATTTCTCGGGAAACGGAAGGAACTCCGCAGGACTAATATCAATAGTCCTCACTCGGACAAACTGGCTCATCCACCCTCCGTCCCCATCCTCATCATAACTGGCGATAAAGGGCCTGATGGATCGACGTCATAGAGTAACCAGACCTCGATAATGTAAAGGCCGATATAGTGTGATGAGGCAGTTGAGGGTGAACTCCAGCTCGGCCTTCTCTACAAAGAATCTTATCATCAACACTATCCTCCAGAACGACGGATGGACCTAAGCCAATGTAACTCGATATCTTCGACAGAATTCAAGGACGACTCGGCCGAGAGGGCCCAATGTAAAGGGGTACGTGTATACATTCAAAAACCCCTCTACATGGGCCATGATACCCTCTTCCCGATAAAGTATCTGCAACATCACCTCTTCTCCCCATCCGCAGTCTCTCCTCACGGCTTCGAGGTGTCTCTCTTCTATTGTTGAAATGAACCTAGATGCGTGTTCTCGATGTACCGGAATGTCGAGAGGTCTCTCTAACGTAAAGTCCTTCCTCGAGATGAAATAGTTCGAGGTTAGCTCGCCAAACGCCGGCGGTGTACCACCGGTCGGACGGGAAGCGGAGGTAGAGCTTCCCTCTTCTTGGTGAGAAGATTTGGGCATGGCAGCCATGACTCTTGTGAAGCAAGTAAAAGAAGATGAAAACTCGTGCGGAAGCTTCAAACTGAGATAGCAGAAGAAATGATGCAAGAAGAGGAACTCCAAAGAAAAAATTAGTTTTGCAAATAGCAAATCCTTCAATGAAGAAAAAGCAAAATATATATAAGAAAAGCGGCGACTATTCATTTACTCTGATAGCCAATCAGCACTGATATTGCCATAATGCCATCTTGGGAAATGTATCGGCAGGGTCACCTCGGTTAGTTCACAGTCGCATCATAAGAATGACGCTATCATACATCGTTCGAGGGATTGAAGGGTTAAATCAACCTGGGGAAGGTCTGCAGCTGAAATCTGAACGACCCTATCTCGAGGGTCTCGGGTACTCCGAGATCGGGCTCAAATGGGCCAAATTTAAATTCGAAGATTAACTTTTGCATAAACACTAAAAGGCAAAGTTTTGAAGACACGAAATGAAGAAATCCTTTGCATTCCCAAAAATATATTTATAAGAGTGCTTTACAAAACTCCCTCAAGGAGCCGCATACAAAAAAGAAGAAGTAAAAAAAGGCAAAGTATTCTATCCTTCATCCTCACTACTTCCCGAGTCGCTTGCCGAGCTCTCGTTCGAAGTAGTCAAAACTGCTTATTCATCTTCCAAGACCTTGGCTTCTTCGATCTCAGCAGAGAGATCAAAACCCCTGCCATGCACTTCCTCAAGGGCCTGCCTCCTAGCTTCCAAACGAGCATGAGCAACGGCCCGAGCCAGTTTGAGCTCGGCCTCTTCGAATATCTCTCTGGCCCGATTATTTATGGTGGAAGCATCATCTTTGTAAGAGGATACGAATATATCAGCCTCAGACTTGGCCGTGGATAATGCGGTAGCTTCCTCTTGAGCACCTCAAAGAAGACCCTGAATCGAGGCTAGCTCCTCCTAAAGAATGTGCCTCTCCGAGGCCACGCTATCATTGTGCCGCTTCAGCTCTAAGATCTCGGCATCTTTGGTCGTGATCTCTCCCTGAAGCTGCCCTACCAGGGCATCCTTTTGCTCAATCTGCAAATACCGAACTGAGGTAATATGCACCAAGTTATAACAATAAAATAGAAGCTCGTGAAATACCAGATTACCTGCTCGATGAAGCTAGACCTCTCCTGGAGCGCCTTCTCTGAGCCTGCCCAGAGGTCGACCAACTCCTCCTCTTTTTGGGCATATAAAGTCTTCGGCTCATTTGACTCCGATGTGAGATTCTCAACTCCTCCTCACGACAAGTCAACTCATCTTGTATCTTGGAGAAAGCCTGATCATACACCGTCATGACCTACAACACAAAGGAGAGAAGTTAGAAAAACAAGAATAAAAACTTTAAGAACAAATAATATATCGAGAAGTTACCCATTTTTGGAGTCTCGTAGCCTCCTCAAGAGCAACCGGGGAATCAAGATCGGTGTCTTCTTCGACACCAACAAAGTAGTCCTTGAATAAATCATCCTCTCCTTGAGAGACCCCAACATCGGGAGCTTCCCTATTTTGGGCATCCCGTATTTGCCCCAGCGAAAATGACGGGCCCGATATTAAATCGCCCAGGCCATCGACTTCTATCGAGGCTTCCTCTCGCCCTTGAAGAATCCCGGAATCGGATCCTCCAACCAGGTATTCGTCGGCACAGGTTGCATCTTGTCCAGCGGTTGGCTCGGGAACTGTACCTAAACCCTCCTCGAGGGTCTCCTCAGCGCAAGGTGGGTCCGCATCGGCCACCTCCGACTCGGCAGTCTTCTGCCCAACAACTTTCAAAGCATCATCGCTTCTTATTACCCTTTGTACCAAAGGGCAATTGTCATCATCTTCATTTTCAATACGAAGACTTTCTGCAACTGCCGAGGTCAAAACCGTGGCATCGGTCTTAGGCTTTCTAGCCTTAGGTTTATTTTGTTTCGGAGACTCCACTGGCCCCTCCTTCTTCCTCTTTTTTCCCTTGGTAGGTTTTTCGGCCTCTTCTTCGCCAGGAGGAGGAGATTTCATTGAAACGGCTTCCCCGAAGCCTGCACAAACATAAAATATGAGACTTGTCGCCATGAAATCTACTCATAAGAAATCTAGAAGTGACAGTGATGAAGGCATACCATGATTCTTGGCCTTTCATTACATCTTGGCTAAATCACGCCAAATGCGTTAATTATACAGAGAGGCAGAATACAAGAGCTTAACCATCCCGGGAGGTCCTTGACCGCACCAGGGAACCACACGGTGGCTATGTAATCAGAAGAGAATGAAGTAAAAAGCAAAGGGGTCAGTTCAGCAGAATAAAAAAAGGCGATTTAGGTGATAAAACATGCTCGATATAGGGACACTTATGTCTCATGTTCCATTCCTCCAGGAATGACATCTTCTAGGCAGGGATGAGGTCCGAGATCCTGACTCGAATAAACCGGCTCATCCATCCCCGGTCTTTGTCTTTGTCGATGCAGGAAAAAATGCTTCGGCAGATTGACGTTGCAGCTTGACTAAGCCCCCTCGATAGATACAAGGGCTATATAATCAGATCAGATGACCGAGGGTGAAACACATCCCCCCGAACATGTTCGAGAAATATCTAATCATATAGACAATTCTCCAGAAAGAAGGATAAATTTGATCGAGCGTCACACGGTACTGACGACATAAATCGAGGATCACCGGGTCTATCGGTGGAGAAGAAGAATTTACGGGGCCTAAAGTGAAAGGACACATATATACGCTGAGGAAGCCAACTTTATGTGTAACTATGCTTTCCTCTTATGAAGGGATTTCTACTTGTACCGCTTCCCCCCAGCGGCAATCTATCTTCACCTTCTTCACGTCGGTCATCACACTTATGTATCGAGACATGGGCTCGCATCGGCCCGGTGTAGAGGGTGGTTTATTAATTTTGAAATCGGAGGATGCCTCGAAGGGACCGGGAATGCACTCCTCAATACGGGGAGGCGCTTTTGATTTGCCCTTAGACGGGCGTGACAAAGAAGTGATTCCCTCTTTTTGAGGGACCATTTTAGAAGTTTTGGCCATGGCTATAACAAATTTCCAAAGCAAGAAGATGAAGAAGTGAACGCAGAAGAAGGATGAAAGCAACAAACTATTAGCAAAGATTTGAAGGCTTGAAGGTATTGTAAAAGTTTGAAAGATGGAAAATGGAAGTAATTATAGGAATCATTCGAGCATGTTGTAGAAGCGGAAAGGTCGACCAATAACGGTTCGTGGGCTTTTCGAGAATCGTGCTGACAGCGACCACTATGCAGCCTTTCTGTCACGACATTTAATGATCTCACGTGGCTGACGTCATAATGAAGATATCGAAGAGGCAAGAACTCAAGATCGTTTCTTATCATTTCATTCTAAGAAACGCGGGACTATCTGTGTACGGCAAAAATCGAGAAGTCCAATTTTGGGACCGTTATGGCACCCATGACTGGCCTCGAGGAGCCGAAGAAGAATTCATAGTTCGATCCCGAGGTGTATCCCTCGAGGAAGCACATCGAAGGCTCATTGTGCTCAACCCCGGTGAAGTATAAACAAGTGACCATTGTGGAAAGAAGGGAAATCCCCAAGGGCACGTGGCTAGAGCTGACCAAGTTTTCAAGAATGGTACACGTCCGTATAACCCATTAAATAGTTGTACCAGCTGTATTTCTTTGTAATAATTACACATGTACTATGCTGGGATTCCTCCTCCTATATAAAGGGGATCCTTGTCGTTTTTTGGGACACATGAATATTCAATACAACAAGAACATTCTCTGCTTCCTTATCTAAACGTGCCCTAACAATTGTTCCTCATATTTATTGCCTTCAATTATTGTTTTCATTGATTGTTCTTCATTTATTGCTCATAATTTACCATTAAAGGCTATCTCGGGACACCTAATATCATTATTCCCTCGTCGACGGCCCATTGTTAAGCGCTATAACTCAACCTCGAGGCCATGTTTCGGCCAGCTCGAGACCCTTTTTTGTAACAACTTGGTTTGCATGTCGCTACGTTTATTTACTCTTACCTTGTTTTCCGAACTCACACTTAGCATCTATTTTCTAACAACTAGTATTAAAATAAATCACATATTTTTAGAACCACAAAATCAAATATAATTGTCATTACCATTTTCAAGGTAAACATTTATACAATTATTTATAGCCACACAAAATGCATGTGCCTCATTTTACACCAAAAATTCGTAATTTTTTTTCTTCTAATACTCTATGCCCAATCAAATAAGTTCAATAATTTAAACATAGAAAGTATATAATTTGTCTTCGAACCAAACTCCCCGTAAATTTCATCTTTGTACTGATTCCAAACGCAATTACAAGGTATTATTCTACCCAAAGTAATCGAGCTGAGAGAAAAAATTTGTTATGTGACGGAGCAATCTTAGCTAGTGTAACGATCCGGTTTGTCGTTCTGAGAGGTATAGCCACGTTTCCCCTATTTATGCTTCTTTATGTATTGTTCAGCTGTGTTGAGTTGTATCGAGTTGTTAGGCTTGGACCCGGAGTAGTTTTGAAGTGAAATGAGACACTTTATCTCTTAATTAGAAAGCTAAGTTAGAAAAGTCAACCGGAAGTTGACTTATGAGTAAACAATTTCGGATTTGGATTTTTTATGATTCGGTTAGCTTCGTTGGGTGAGTTTAGACTTAGGAGTGTCTCCAGAATATAATTTGGAGGTCTGTGGTAAAATAAGGCTTGAATTGGTGAAAGTTAGAAATTTAGCGATTTTGGTTGGCAGTGAAAAATTAGGTATCCGGGTTGGAATGGAATTTAAGAAGCTGGAGTAGGTTCGTAGTGTCATTTGTGACATGTGTGAAAAATTTGAGGTCATTCGGACGTGGTTCGATAGGTTTCGATGTCGTTGGCGAATTTTGAAACACTAGAAGTTCTTAGACTTGAATCCGCGGTTAATTTGGTGTTTTGGTGTTGTTTTGGGTGTTCCGTAGGTTCGACTAGGTTCGGGTAATTATATATGACTATTTGGAATTATTGGTTGAGATACCGAGGGCCTCGGGTGAGTTTCGGATAGGTTTGGGTTGTGTTGCGCTCTTTTTTCTTATGTTTCGACGCCGTTTCTTAAAGCATAAATGATACCATATTGAACAAATGAGCTCCTATTTCTTTTTTTTTTCCCACTAAAGCATTAGATCTGTATCATAATTACGAACCCGTAGCAACAAGAATCGTCGAATTTGGACATCGTATGAGGATTTTATGGTCATTCTACTAAGAATTAGGTTGCCAGATTTTTCATATTAATTACGAAATTGGCATTGACGACATATTTAAAAATCTACACTATTTGCAAATATTGAAACCAACATATATACTTCATTATAAGGTCAAATTGAGTGATTCAAAAGCCTAACTTGACTAAAATTTTACAAGGAATCTATTGAAGGCATAAAAAGTAAGTTTCGGAATCATTTCGAACGAGAAACGAGGCAGAATAAATGAAAGAAAAATATATAAAATAAGGGTTTGTTCATTCGGTCATATTTTGAGTTGGGGAGCTCGGATTTGGGCGATTTTGGAGGTGATTTTCACCATATGTATTGGGGCAAGTATTTTCTACTCGGTTTTGGTTATGTTTCATGAATCCATCTTCGTTTTCGGGATTTGATTGATGATTTTAAAGTGAAATTAAGGGAGTTAGGGCTTGAGTTTTTGAGAGTTTTAACTGAGGATTTGAGTGACCAAACGGAGTCTAATTTTGACGAATTTTATATGATTTGACTCGGGAGAGGATGATGTTTATTATTCTGCCATTTTTGACTGTTCCGAGACGTGGGCCTGGGGGCCGAGTTTTGGCCGATTTCAGATTTTTTGCATATTTATGTAGTTTTTATTGTGGAATTCGATTCTTTAGAATATGTTGATAGTAGTATTCTGATTTTGATTAGATTCGGAGCTTTTGGAGACTGAGTCTAGAGACGAGGGCATCCCAGAGTAGGATTGTACGCGATTAAGGTAAGTGACAGTTTTAACTCTGTCTTTGAGGGTATAAACCTGGAGAATTCGATATCATGTGATTGTTAGAGGTGATTTCCATGCTAGGTGACAGGCGTGTGGGTGTACACCGCGAGGGATTGAGACTTGGTCCGTCCGTGAGGCTTAATAGCCATTATCTGTTTTATGTAATTACATGTTATTGAACTTGACTGCCTTCATGCTAGAGATCATTCTTAGGCTTTATTCATGCTCACATTATTTGCACTCAGTCATAGAAATTCTTGAACATGTTTACCTTAGTCTCTGTTATTTTGATGATATACTGTAATACTTGATTTGGGTTGTGTTCCCTCATTTGTTGTGAATTGTAAGGCCGGAGAGGTACATGACTGAGTGAGGCCCAGGGTTTATTGTTATATATTTTATTATTGCACGTGAGTTGTCCGTGCGGATCCAGGTATTGATACCATAGCACGTGAGTTGTCCGTGCGGATCTAGGTATTGATACCATAGCACGTGAATTGTCTGTGTAGCACGTGAGTTGTCCGTGCGGGTCCAGGTATTGATACCATAGTGCGTGAGTTGTTCGCGTAGCATGTGAGTTGACTGTGCGGATCCTAATATTGATATTATGGCACGTGAGTTGTCCACGCAGCACGTGAGTTGTCCGTGCAGATTGGCGCTTGGGTTGTAGGAGCCCCACCGGAGTCTGTACATACCCAGTGAGCGCAGGTACCTATTGCGAGTGTGTATCGAGTGCTGAGTGATGGAGTGACATTGCTGTGAGGTTTCATTTACTTTTGTTGTTGTTGCATTTACTTGTTGATTTCTTTGTAGCATTCGTTGATTTATGGAAATTACTTGTTTACCTCTATTTGTACTTAATTGTGGAAATAAGTAATTGGATTGTGTTGCTTAGCTCATCATTACTAATTAGTTCCTTATTTATTTCTGTTACTAATGAGTCGGTTGTACTCATACTACACCCTACACTTTATGTGCAGATCCAGGTGAGTTCGAGCGCGGCGATTGTTGAGTTCCAGGCCGTCTATCTTTGGAGACTACAAGGTAGCTGCTAGCATTCGTAGGACCATGTTACTCCTTTTGTCATTTCTTCTTTTTGACAGTTAGACAGTTTATATATCTTAGTTCATCATTTTAGACGCTCATGACCCAGTGACACCCTGATGTTTGGGCTCGTTTCCGTATTTTTTTTGCCACGACCCAAATTCCCAATCCTCGGGATCGTGATGGCGCCTAATACCACAATTGCTAGGCAATCCAATGTTAGAGGGATTCAATATTTAAAACAATTAAAATATGATATTAGGTCTAAATTTATCAAAATAAATGAATGCCGAATAGCGTGAGACATAATAAAATGAAACTCGAAGCTAATTATAATATCTAGCTACCTAGGGTCTGGAGTCACAATTCACGAACTACTAAAGAATACTACAAGTAATTGGATGAAAGAAAATACACATGTCTATTTTGAACTAAGTAAAACAATAAAAGAATATATGGGAGAGAACTCCAGGAATCTGTGAACGCCAGCAGATCTACCTCGTGTCTTTGTGCGAATAGTATCAACTAGTACTTCCACTTAGATCTGGCCGGTACCTGGATATGCACAAGAAGTGCAGTATCAGTACAATCGACCCCATGTACTGGTAAGTGCCGAGCCTAACCTCGACAAAGTAGTGACGAGGCTACGGCGGGGCATTTATAACATAACCTGGATACAATGTATAATAAAGCAAGAAGGGAATAATAAACTAATTACACAGTAACTTGAAACAATTAATAAAACAACTTGGTTAACTTTTCCAAATCTTAGCTATAACTAATTCTCATGAAAATTTCCAAGTTTCAATTTAATATAATGGTAAAAGCAAAGTATGGAAACAATAGAATAAAACAGTGAGTTTTCCAGTCTTTATCATATAATCAGTAAAACATGAATGTCCTCCCTTATTGCTCCTTGTTGCGGCACGCAACCCGCTCCCACCTTGTAATGACCCGATCGGTCATTTCGTGAGATTAGCCCCATTTCCTCTGTTTCAGCTTTGTCATATTCTATTTAACCTAATTATGATGTGTTGGGTCGGTTAGTTCGGGTTGGGAGTGGTCGTGGTGAGAATTGATGCACTTAGTCTCTAAAATGAGCTTAATAGTTGGAAAAGTCAACCGGGAGTTGACTTATAAGTAAACGACCTCGGAATGTGGATTTCATAGCTCAGATAGCTTTTTAGGTGATTTGGGACCTTGGAGTGCGATCAAAATGTGGTTTTGAGGTCCGGAGTAGAATTAGGCTTGAATTGGCGAAATTGAGTTTTGGCGATTTTCAGACGACAATGAAATATTAGCTATCAGGGTCGGAATGGAATTCCGGAAGTTAGAACAGGTTCGTAGGGTCATTTTGGATGTGTGTGCAAATTTTCAGTTTAATCGAACGCGTTTTGGATGGTTTCAGCATCTTTGGCGAAATTTGGAAATTTCTAAGTTCATAGCCTTGAATCCGAGGTAATTTAGTGTTTTGATGTTATTTTGGTTGTTCCGAGGGTGCGACTAAATCCGGTCGATCATTTATGACTTATTGGTATTTTTGGTTGGGGGTCTCGAGGGGCTTGGGATGATTTCAGACAACCATCGGGCGATTTAAAATTGGATAATGCAGCAGAAAAAGTTGCTGGTGGAATGTTTCTGGTGTGGCCGAACCTGCGGAAGTGTAGCCGCAGGGGCGGAGAGGCATGCGCAGGTGCTAAGTTTGGTCAGGCTGAAGGAAGTCGCAGGTACGAGACTTGGGCCGCACCTGCAGAGTCGCAGGTTTGGAAAATGGCCTTTTAAGTGAAATGCGTAGGTGCGCACCTTGGACCGCAGGTGCGAGAAAAGGACCGCATGTGCGGCCACCGCTGGGGCAGAAAATATAAATAGGACCCTTAGCGATTTTTGGGTCATTCTTCCACCATTTCTACACTGGTTTGAAGTGTTTGAAGGTTTTGAAGAGGGATTTCGAGAGTTCTTCGTAGAGGTAAGACTTTTTGGCTTAAAAATCGTTTATATATGATTAACAGACTGATTAGTCGTGAAATTTATGGGAATTAGTACTAAATATTGCGTAATTAGGGCTTGTAATTAGAGACTTTAAAATGGGGATTTGAGGGGTCATTTGAGGTTTGATTTTGATGTTCTTGGTATGTATAGACTCATGGGAGGATGAGGATTCTTGTGATGTAAATTTTATCGGATTCCGAGGCGTGGGCCCGGAGGTCGGGTTTGACCAATTTCGGGATTTTTGGATAATTTTGATAAATTCTGAATAGGCTTCGTTCCTTGGCATGTAGTAATGATATGAATCTGAATTTTGGAATATTTGGAGCATTCGGAGGCCGAATCTAGAGGCAAGGGCACTGTGGGCTATAATTTTAGCCGGTTTGAGGTAAGTAACATTTCTAAACTTGGTTCTGAGGGTTCGAAACCCTGAACTATATGATATATGACTATAATTGAGGTGACGCACATGCCAAGTGACGGGCGTGCGGGCGTGCATTGTGTATTTATGGCCTGACTCATCCCATGGCACAGTATCGTAGTTATTACAGATTAATATCCGCATGTCTATTAATGTGGTAAATGTGAACATGTTAGGAATCATGATAAGTATAAATGTTAAGGATTCACGCCGAAAATGCTAAGACCCGAGTGGTCGTATATTACTATCTCATTTTGTGATTATTGGATTTCATATACTCAGTCCTGTTATAGCATATCATTTCATACCTCAGTCTCAGTATTGTTAATTATATGCATATTTATCATTGTTTCGGGCTGATTTATGCATCTGTGATCCATGTGAGTGAGACTAGAGAGTAATGACTGAGTGAGGCCGAGAGCCTGTTGTTGAGACTGTTATGAGATCGGACTACACACCGCAGCGATACTTTAATCATGCCTTCGTTGGTTTGATATAGCACTCGGGCCAATAGGGCCCCTCCGGAGTCTTTACACCCCCAGTGAGCGCATTGATATTGAGGGATGGATCTTCCTTGGACATAGACCTTATCCAAAGTTGATGATATGTGAGGTATGGATCGTCCCTGGACATGGATCTTGTCCTCATGTTGCGTTCCGGAGATTGGTCTTCTCTGTGGGGCTGGATTGGCCTTTTTCCTCAGTACCAAGTGACTACAGTCACTGATGATTATGTACATTCCGGGATGGACCTTCCATGGGCCTGAGCGCCATATACGGTACTGAGTGGACTGTCGTGTGAGGGTTGTGAGCACTATGTGCATTTCCACACTGGTTTTATATATTTATATGATGGCATGTAGAGTATTCCGGCATACTTGGCATATTTTGTGTATTTTCTGATAAACTGTTAGCATGTATAATTTCTGTACGCTATTTATTGTAAATCTCGAGGTTTAGTCTGTCACTACCTATCACCCCATAAGTTGGGTTCGTTACTTACTGAGTTGGTGTACTCACGTTACCCCCTGCACCTTGTGTGCAGATCCAGGTACATCGGGACCCGGTAGTGGATACTGAGCAGCTGTTAGAGTTTCTTTGTAGTCATCGAGGTAGCACCTGGCGATCGCGACCTCGTCTTCTCCTCCTTTATCTTCCTGTTGCACTTTTATTATTACAGACTATGTTTTCATTTGCTCGATTTTTACATTTGTACATTGTAATAGCTCGTGACTTGGTTGCACTAGATCTGGGGTTGGATTTTGAAATGTGCTTTAAATGTTGTTAAAATTTCAAATGGGTTATTATCAATATTCTGCTTCTTAATTTAGAAATTTTTTGAATAAAATAACTTGGATTCAACGCAATGCGTGGCTTGCCTGATTCCACGATAGATGCCATCACGACTAAGAAGTTGGGGTCGTGACAAGTTGGTATCAGAGCTCTAGGTTAGATAGGTCTCACCAGTCAAGAGCAGGTTTAGTAGAGTCTTGCAGATCGGTACAGAGACGTCTGTACTTATCTTCGAGAGGCTATAGAACCCTTAGGAAAATTCTTACATTCTTGAATTCTGTCATGCGAATCTGTTGAGTTCTAGAACTAAACTTCTGTTGTTCCATTCTCTCACAGATGGTGAGGACTCGCGCTACGGATTGGGGAGATAAGACACCAGCTGGATCAGCGATGGGTCAAGTTATCCCGTCATGCTATTTGGCTAGTTCCCATAGATAGGGTGATGATCAGGAGGTTTGTTGATGGCCTCACTTATCACCTTCAGATTTTTCTGTCCAAGGAGAGGGTATGTGGCGCTTCTTTTGAGGAGGTAGTTGACATAGTTATAGATATTGAGTCAGTTCGCCGCCAGGAGCGAGTCAAGAGGGAGGCCAAGAGGCCTCGAGGATCTGGTGGTTTTGGTGGTATTCATTCAGGAGGTCAATCTCAGCACAACAAAGGCCGTTCATTTAGGCCTCCTCAGCCAGCCCACCTAGCCTACAGTGGTGCTTCTGTTATATCCACAATATTACGATGATATTATGCTTCACATATTAAGTTACGACGATGTTGCACCCTGTAGTATTGTACATTGAATTTGTCGTAAGATAATTGACATCAATCGAAGTAAAGGATTATTTGGAGGTTATAAGGATTATACTATTTCACAAGTGATGAGTAAATTCATGAAGGTGAAAGGGGAAGCAAGTCAAAGAAAATGAATTTTCGTCAAAGTTTGGCATTTTGGGGTAAAATACGGCCCGAGCTAAAATACCCGGTATTTATGGACTAGTGCCATACAAGGTACTATATGACCATGCTAGTAAGGTGTACAAGGTATGTTAAAAGAGAGTAGTATTTTAAGTAATTTGAGGCAATTTTTAAATTATGCGAGCAATTGATTAATTACCGGATAACGAAACATTACCCAATTAACTAATAGGTGGGTAAAAACTTAATAAATTATACTCAAGAAACGTGGCAGAAAGCCACCAAGCTAAGAGGATGACTCTTAGTCATCTTATCATTAGGTGTCTGTTTCCTAAGGTAGGAATTTAATAACTAAAAACTTACTACTAAAGTCTTGTTTTCACTTTCATTTTGGGCAACCACCAGAACGCCTTTGTCATAGAATAAGTCCTTCTTCCTAGTTCAAATAACTTAAAGAACAGAAGCTATACTTAATCCATAAAGGGTGCAATGAAATTCTTGCACCAAAACAATTCCAACGAGAATTGTTACAATCGTAGCAACGTACAATTTTGCGGTTCTAAAGGAGTACAGTGTAATCTTCTCCAAGAATATTACACGGATTTTTGCCTACTACAGGTATGTTAAGGCCAAGCTCTTCCTTCATTTTGCATGATCTCATCATTACACAAGTTTGATTATGAGGCATAAAGAAAATTTTATATCCCGGAATTTACGTATATTTTGCTAGTCTCGCAAGTTACGTATATTTTCTAGTTTTGTAAGTTACAATATTCTCTTTATCGGGACTTCATATTCATTTGAATATTTCCTTCTTCCAGTTAAGAGAGCAAAAAGTCTACATATACAGTATTACAGTATTTTCATTACCATCGAGCTACAATCAATGGGCAGGCCCTTATTGGGCAACCTCTGATCAGATGGTAAGTTATATATCGAGCCTACTGTGGATGAGCGCCTATGAACAAGCCCAGTTGGTCGAGATACAAAGCCTAGTATGGCCGAGCACCTATGAGCGAGACTACTACGGCAGAGTAGTTATATATATATATATATATATATATATATATACCGAGCCTTATAAGGTCGGACAACTATTTTACTTACTATATTGAGAAAGTTAAGTCAGTATCAACAAAAGTGTATATCTTCAGATTTTCTTTGACTCCCAGTTGCGCTTAGTTATTATATTATCAGTTCAGTTTCAGTTTTCAGTGTATTTCCTTACATACTCAGTATATTATTTCGTACTGACGTCCCTTTTCTGGGGGCACTGCATTTCATGCGTGCAGGTTCAGGCAGACAGACGGGTAGACCTCCTCCTTAAGTGTTTCCCGAGTTTAGCTTGATCGGTAAGCTCCACGCCTTACGGAGTTGCCGGGTCTAGAGATTTATGTACATCTTATGTATATATGTATATATGTTATGAGTAGGTCGGGAAGCTATTCCGATCACAGTATAACCACCAGTAGAGGCTTGCAGACATATCATGTCAGCTAGTGAAGTATGTTGGGCTTGTAGGCGCTGTCTATATATATATATATTTTTTGGTTTGTCAGTTGTAGTAATTATGATGACCTTGCCGGCCCAGCTTTATGTTGACATTGAGTCAACATTAGTCTCTATTCAGTTTTATATGTTGCTTCACACATTATCTTGTAATTTTGCCCATGGCCAAAGTATAACATTATATGTTCAGAGTCTCTTAGTAATAAGTGGTACGAGGAGATAGGTGAGGCATCGAGTGCCGGTCTCGTCCCTAGGCTCGGGGCGTGACAACTTCATCGGGGCATGGTCTCCGCAGCTCTCATCTGCGACATTCATCATTCAGTGCTATTACAGCCCAGTGTTCATCTCGGCCGCCATCAATTCAGGGTCCCTCGGCGCATGGTTCTTCTGGTAGTTATTCTGGTTCTAGGGGTTCCCTTCAGTCCCCACCATCATTTGCTGAGAGAGGTTGCTTTAAGTGTGGTGATCCGGGTCATATCAAGAGGTATTGTCCCGTATTTTGGGTGGTTCATTATAGCAGAGGAGCCAGCCTTCAGCTTCAGCACCAGTTACTACACCACCCACCTAGGCAGCTAGGGGTGGGGGTCAGTCAGCTAGAGGCCACCCTAGAGGGGGAGGTCGATCAAGCGAAGGTGAGGATCGCTTTTATGCACTCCCATCCAGACCAGATGCTATGACCTCAGATGCAGTGATTACATGTATTGTCTTAGTCTGTCACCGAGATGCTTCGGTCTTATTTGAGCCTGGTTCCACGTATTTTTATGTTTCATCATACTTTATCCATTTTCTGGATATGCCTCGTGAGTCCTTAGTTACATCTGTTCATGTGTCGACTCCGGTGGGTGATTCTCTTGTTGCGGACCGTGTGTACCGGTCGTGTGTGATATCTATTAGGGGTTTGGAGACTCGAGTGGATTTGTTATTACTTAGCATGGTTGACTTTGATATGATATTGGGCATGGATTAGTTATCTCTGTGTCATGTTGTTCTTGATTGCCACGCTAAGACCGTGACCTTAGCGATGCCAGGATTTTCGAGAGTTGAGTGGAGTGGTTCTCTTGAGTATGTGCCTAGTAGGGTGATTTCTTACCTGAAGGCCCAGCGTATGGTAGAAAAAAGGTGTTTATCGTATTTGGATTTTGTGAGGGATGTCAGTGTTGAGACTCCCACTATTAATTCTGTTCCTGTGGTCCGTGATTTTCCGGACATGTTTCCTGCTGACCCGTTATGCATGCCACCTGACAAGGATATTGATTTTGGTATTGATTTGGCACCGGGAGCTCAACCTATCTTTATTCCACCATATTGTATGGCACCGATGGAGTTAAAGGAATTGAAGGAGCTGCTTCAGGAACTCCTAGATAAGGGATTCATTCAGCCTAGTGTGTCACCTTGGGGTGCACCGATGTTGTTTGTAAAGAAGAAGGATGGTTCCATGAGGATGTGTATTGATTACAGGCAGTTGAATAAGGTTATAGTCAAGAATAAGTATCCTTTGCATCTCATTGATGATTTGTTTGACCAACTTCAGGGAGCTAGGGTGTTCTCTAAGATTGATTTGACATCCGGGTATCATCAGCTGAAGATTTGGGATTCTGATATTCCCAAGACAGCTTTCAGGACTCGTTATGGTCATTATGAGTTTATGGTGATGTCTTTTGGGCTGACCAATGCCCCAGAAATGTTCATGCATTTGATGAACAACGTGTTTCAGTCGTACTTGGATTCTTTTGTCATAGTGTTCATTGATGACATCCTGGTATATTCTCGTAGCCAGGAGGAGCATGCTCAACATCTGAGAGTTGTTTACAGAGATTGAGGGAGCAGTAGCTTTATGCAAAGTTCTCCAAGTGTGAGTTTTGGTTGGGCTTAGTAGCTTTTCTGGGACACGTGGTGTCCAGTGAGGGTATTCAGGTTGACCCGAAGAAGATAGAGGCGGTGCAGAGTTGGCCCAGACCGTCCTCAGCTATAGAGATTAGGAGCTTCCTTGGTTTGGCCGGATATTACCGTGGCTTTGTGAAGGGGTTTTCTTCTATCACTTCGCCCTTGACCAAATTGACCCAGAAGGGTGCTCCATTCAGGTGGTCGGACGAGTGCGAGGAGAGCTTTTAGAAGCTCAAGACTGCATTGACATCAGCTCTAGTATTAGTGTTGCCATAGCTTCAGGTTGTTATACCATAGATTGTGATGCCTCGAGGATAGGCATCGACTGTGTGTTGATGCAAGAGGGTAGGATGATTGCCTACGCCTCGCGCCAGTTGAACACTCATGAGAAGAATTATCCCGTACATGATCTCGAGCTAGCATCCATTGTTCACGCCTTGAAGATTTGGCGTCATTATTTGTACGGTGTGCATTGTGAGGTTTTTACTGATAACCGTAGTCTGCAGCATCTGTTTAAGCAGAAGGATTTGAATTTGCGTAAGAGGAGATGGTTGGAGCTTCGCAAGGATTATGATCTCAATATTCTATACCACCCGGGGAAGGCCAATGTAGTGGCCGATGCCTTGAGTCACAGAGCAGAGAGTTTGGAGAGTCTAGCATATCTCCCAGCAGCAGAGAGACCACTAGCCCTTGATGTTCAGGCTTTAGCAGGTCAGTTTGTGAAATTGGACTTATCGGAGCTTCATCGGGCGTTGGCTAGTGTAGCTTCCAGGTCTTCTCTTTATGACCGGATCATAGAGTGCCAGTATGCTGACCCACACTTGATCGTTCTTCAGGACAAGGTCCGGCGAGGTGATGTCAGGGATGTATTGATTGATTATGATAGGTTTATGAGGATGCAGGGTCGGATTTGTGTGCCCAATGTGGATGGGCTCCGAGAGTTGAGTATAGCAGAGGCCCATAGCTCGCTGTATTCCATCCATTCGGGTACCGTGAAGATGTATCAAGATCTGAGACAACATTATTTGTGGAGGCGCATGAAGAAGGATATTGTTGAGTTTGTAGCTCGGTGTCTCAACTGTCAGCAGGTCAAGTATGAGCACCAGAGACCAGGTGGGTTGCACCAGAGGTTGGATATTTCGGAGTGGAAGTGGGAGTGGATCGCCATGGACTTTGTAATTGGACTCCAACGGACTTCGAGGAAGTTCGACGCTATTTGGGTCGTTGTGGACCGGTTGACCAAGTCCACGCACTTCATTCCTGTTGGTACTACTTATTCTTTGGAGCGGTTAGCTGAGATTTATATCAGAGAGATTTTCCGGTTGCATGGGGTTCCAGTTTCTATCATTTCCAACAGAGGTACTCAGTTCACATCCCAGTTTTGGAGGTCCTTGCAGAGAGAGTTAGGTATTCAGGTGGAGTTTAGCACAGTGTTTCATCCTCAGACCGACGGGAAGTCAGAGCGTACTATTCAGATTCTGGAGGACATGTTGCGTACCTGTGTCCTTGATTTTGGGGGTTCATGGCACTAGTTTTTGCCACTCGTGGAGTTTGCTTATAATAATATTTATCAGTTGAGTATCAAGATGGATCCGTATGAGGCTTTATATGGGAGGAGGTGTCGATCTCCGGTTGGTTGGTTCGAGCCGGGTGAGGCCAGGCTATTAAGCACATATTTGGTTCAGGATGCGTTGGATAAGGTGAAGCTGATTCAGGAGAGGCTTCGCACGGCGCAGTCTAGGCAGAAGAGTTATGTAGACCGGAAGGTCCAGGACATGTCTTTTATGGTTGGGGAGAAGGTACTGCTGAAGGTGTCACCCATGAAGGGTGTTATGCGATTCGAGAAGAGGGGCAGGTTGAGTCCCCAGTTCATTGGACCTTTTGAGGTGCTTCAGAGAGTTGGAGAGGTGGCTTATAGACTTGCCTTGCCACCCAGCCTATCGAGTGTTCATCCGATATTTCATGTTTTGATGCTCCGGAAGTATGTTGGTGACCCGTCTCATGTTTTGGACTTCAGCACGGTTCAACTCGAGGGTGATATGTCATATGAGGTGGAGCCAGTGGCTATTTTGGATCGACAGGTCAGAAGGTTGAGGTATAAGGATATAGCTTCAATAAAGCTATAGTAGAGAGGGCAGCCGGTGGAGGAGGCAACCTGGGAGACCGAGCGGGAGATGCGGGGCAGACATCCTCACTTATTTGGGACTCCAGGTATGTTTCTAGACCTATTCGAGGATGAACGTTTGTTTAAGAGAGGGAGAATGTAATGACTCGGCCGGTCGTTTCGTGAGATTAGCCCCGTTTCCTCTGTTTCAGCTTTGTCATATGCTATTTAACCTAATTATGATGTGTTGGGTCGGTTAGTTCGGGTTCAGAGTGTCGTGGTGAGAATTGAGGCACTTAGTCTCTTAAATGAGCTTAATAGTTTGAAAAGTCAACCGGGAGTTGACTTATAGGTAAACGACCTCAAAATGGGGATTTCATAGCTCGGATAGCTTCGTTAGGTGATTTGGGACTTAGGAGTGTGATCCGAATGTGGTTTGAGGTCCGGAGTAAAATTATGCTTGAATTGGCAAAATTGAGTTTTGGCAATTTTTGGACGGCAGTGGAATATAAGCTATTGGGGTTGGAATGGAATTTAGAAAGTTGGAACAGGTTCGTAGGGTCATTTTGGATGTGTGTGCAAATTTTCAGGTTAATCAGACGTGTTTTGGATAATTTAGGAATATTTGGCGAAATTTGGAAATTTTTAAGTTCATAGCCTTGAATCCAAGGTGAATTTAGTGTTTTGATGTTATTTTGGGTTTTCCGAGGGTGAGACTAAGTCTGGGCGATCATTTATGACTTGTTAGTATTTTTGGTTGGGGGTCTCGAGGGGCTCAGGATGATTTCGGATAGCCATCGGGGGATTTAAAATTAGATAATGCAGTAGAAAAAGCTGTCGGTGCAATGTTTCTGGTGTGGCCGCACCTGTGGAAGTGTAGCCGCTAGTGCGATGCCGCAGGTGCGGATAGGCATGCGTAGGTAAGGAGTTTGGTCAGGCTGAAGGAAGTCGCAGGTGCGAGATTTGGGCCGCACCTGCGGAGTCGTAGGTGTGGAGGATTTTTCGCAGGTGCGGAAAATGGTCTTTTAAGTGAAACGTGCAAGTGCACACCTTGGACCCCACGTACGGGTCCGCAGGTACGGGTCCGCAGGTGTGCGGTCATCGCTGGGCAGAACATATAAATAGGACCCTTAGCGATTTTTGGGTCATTCTTCCACCATTTCTACACGGGTTTGAAGATTTTGAACGGTTTTGAAGAGGGATTTTGAGAGTTCTTCATAGAGGTGAGACTTTTGGACTTAAAACTCGTTTATATGTGATTCACGGACTGATTAGTGGTGAAATTTGTGGGAAATTAGGACCAAAAATTGTGTAATTAGGGCTTGTAATTATAGACTTTAAAATGGGGATTTGAGGATCATTTGAGGTCCGATTTTGATGTTCTTGGTATGTATAGACTCATGGGAGGATGAAGATTCTTGTGATGTAAATTTTATAAGATTCCGAGACGTGGGCCCGGGGATCGGGTTTTGCCAATTTCGGGATTTTTGGGTGATTTTGATAAACTTCGAATGGGCTTCGTTCCTTGGCATGTAATAATGATATGAATCTGATTTTTTGTAGATTCGGAGCATTCGGAGGCTGAGTCTAGAGGCAAGGGCACTATGGGCTAGGATTTTAGCTGGTTTTGAGGTAAGTAACGTTTCCAAACTTGGTTCTAAGGGTTCGAAACCCCGAACTATATGATGACTGTAATTGAGGTGACGCACATGCCAAGTAACAGGCGTGCGGGCGTGCGCTGAGTATTTGTGGCCTGGCTCGTCCCATGGTACCGTATAGTAGTTATTACAGATTGATATCTGCATATCTATTAATGTGGTATATGTGAACATGTTAGGAATCATGTTAAGTATAAATGCTAAGGCTTCACGCCGAAAATGCTGAGACCCGAGTGGTCGTATATTACGGTCTCATTTTGTGATTATTTGATTTCGTATACTCAGTCCTGTTATAGCATATCATTTCATACCTCAGCCTCAGTATTGTTAATTATATGCATATTAATCATTATTTCGGGCTGATTTATGCATCTGTGATCCATGTGAGTGATACTGGATAGTAATGACTGAGTGAGGCCAAGAGCCTGTTGTTGAGACAGTTATGAGATCGTACTGCACACCGTAGTGATACTTTAATCATTCCTTCGTTGGTTTGATATAGCACTTGGGCCACTAGGTCCCCTCCGGAGTCTTTACACCCCCAGTGAGCGCATTGATATTGAGGAATGGATCTTCCCTGGACATGGACCTTGTCCGAAGTTGATGATATGTGAGGGATGGATCGTCCCTGGACATGGATCTTGTCCGCTTCTGTTCCGGAGATGGATGTTCTCCGTGGGGATGGATTGGCCTTTTTCCTCAGTACCAAGTGACTACACTCACCGAGGATTATGTACATTCTGGGATGGACCTTCCCTAGGCCTGAGAGCCATATACGGTACTAAGTGGACTGTCGTGTGAGGGTTGTAAGCACTATGTTTATTTCCACACTGGTTTCATATATTTATATGATGGCATGTAGAGTATTCCGGCATACTTGGCATATTTTATATGTATTCTGATAAACTGTTAGCATGTCTAATTTATGTACGTTATTTATTGTAAATCCCGAGGTTTAGCCCGTCACTACCTCTCATCCTATAGGTTGGGTTCGTTACTTACCGAGTTGGTGTACTCACGTTACCCCCTGCATCTTGTGTGCAGATCTAGGTACATCGGGACCCGGTAGTGGATACTGAGCAGTTGTCGGAGTTTCTTCGTAGTCATCGAGGTAGCATCTGGCGATCGCGACCTCGTCTTCTCCTCCTTTATCTTCCTGTCGCACTTTTATTATTACAGACTATGTTGTCATTTCCTCTATTTTTACATTTGTATGTTGTAGTAGCTCGTGACTTGGTGACACTAGATCCGAGGTTGGATTTTGAAATGTGCTTTAAATGTTGTTAAACTTTCAAATGGCTTATTATTAATATTTTGCTTCTAAATTTATAAATTTTCTGAAAAAAATAAACTTGGATTCAAAGCAATGTGTGGCTTGCCTGATTCTACGACAGGCGCTATCACGACCATGGATTTGGGGTCGTGACACACCTGTCCACCCTTATTGCTCCTCCCTATATATATCAACATTATTTCTCCTGTTGCAGCGTGCAACACGATCCCACCTCTCCTCCCTTATTACTCCTTGTTGTGGCGTGTAATCCGCTCCCACCTGACAATCACATCTCTTTATTTTAAAAAAAAATATTTCACAATTTAGGTCAAGGCCCTTCACAATATTTATGTCTCAACAATAGTAAGCAGAAAGTTGCACTATTCAGAAATTTAACCAATTATCACTACACAACGAAACCAACTGAAATGTATCATGAAATACTGACCACCAGCTCACCCATTAATGTACCACAATGAAGTTGAGTAACGATTGATACTCCCAAATAAGTGAAACAATATCTAACAAACAACTAATCAAAATAAGTAGACATGGAGGCATCAAAATCATGAAACAACCAAGCCATGAATCAAATAAATTGGAAAACGGGGAAGGGAACATGCTAAATAGATAATTTGGTGGTGCATAGATACTCGTCACCTCACCTATACACCACACACATGAAATTTTACATAGAATTTAGTTGAGGATTCCTATTCCCTCAAGTCAAGGTTAAACCAAACACTTACCTCGATCTCACAAGCAACTCACTACTCAAGGATAACTTTTCCTTTATAATTTGCTTCTAACCCCCTCGAATCTAATCATAATTGGTTCAATATCATTACTTATTGCTAAAGGAATTAACTTTAATGAAAAATCATGGTTTTCCTATCAAACGACAAAAATCGACCCCGAGCCCGCTTAGTCTTAACTCGAGGTTCGGATCAAAACCTGTTTACCCATTCTCCCCTGAGCCAGAATATACAATTGATTTCGGAATTTGTCCTCAATTCGAGGTCTAAGTTCCCAAATTTCGAAATTCCTAAGTTCTACCCAAAAATCCCAATTTTTACCATGGAAACTCTTGATTCTAGGTTGAAATCTTGTTAAAAGTAGCAAGAGATTGAAAGTAATTAGTTATAAATCACTTACCTATGATCTGGAGATAGGGTTTGATAGAATTGAAAATGGGTGAAAATCCCGTCTAAAATCCCACTTAACAGGGTGCAGTTATCGCAATTGCGATCAGGGGTTCACAATTACGAATCTTTCAAAATTCCTGCTGCCTTCGCATTTGCGACCTAAATGTCGCATTTGCAACCCAAATGTCGCATTTGCGACTTCTGGCCTTGTTGGGCAGTCTTCGCATTTGTAAAGTAAATCTCGCATTTGCAAGGATGGCCTTCCCAGGCCTGATTCGCATTTGCAATCAAAATCCTTGCATTTACCAGGCCTTCCAACTTCACAATTGCGAAGCTTGATATCGCAATTGCGAGATCAGAGGCCTGGTGTCAGACACCAGATGCACCACCCGAGTTTTTCTAAGTCTAAACACTCTGTAGCCTATCCGAAACTCACCCGAGCCCTAGGGGATCCAAACCAAACATGCACGTAAGTCTAAAAACATCATACATACTTGCTCGTACGATCAAATAACAAAAATAATATTTAGAACTAAAAATTCAACCTCAAAACTCATGATTTTCTCAAGAAAACTTCAATTTCACTATTTTCTCAACCGGATGTTTGAACCACATCGAACCAATTCTGATTCTCACCAAATTTCACAGATAGGACTTAATATATCATAACAAACTTGTACCAGGCTCCGGAACCAAAATACGGTCTTGATACCAACGCTTTCAAACATTAATTCATTTCTTTATTTCCTTAAAAATCCAGCATAACTATTTTCTTCAAAACTTGATTTCTAAAGCTAGGGACCTCAGAATTCAATTTCGGGCATACGCCCAAGTCCCATATTTTGCTGCGGACCTCCCGTGATCATCATAACATAGATCCGGGAGCATTTACTCAAAATGTTAACCCGGGTCAACTAAAACCGAATTCTTTTAGATTCTAAAATTATTATTTCTCATATTTTCACATAAAAGCTTTCTGGTTTCACGCGCGGACTGCACACACAAATTGAAGTAATTAAAATTAGTCTTTTTAAGGATAATGAGCCTAGAATAGTGTCTTAATTCATAAGATGACCCCTTTGGGTCATCACATTTTTATATTATATTTAGAGTTGATTTAGTTTATGAAAAATTTAAATGTTGGAGATGTTTTATTAATTTCTTATAATCGATTTAGTAGTAATTTTGGGGAAATATTATTGTCTTGTAACACGATAGACGCCATCACGACCATGTTTAGATTTTGGTTCGTGACAAGTTGGTATCAGAGCCTAGGTTACATAGGTCTCACGAGTCATGAGCGGTTTAGTAGAGTCTTGCGGATCGGTACAGAGACGTATGTACTTATCTTCGATAGGCTGCAGAACCTTTAGGAAAATTTCACATTCTTAATTCTTATCGTGTGATATTTATTCAGCTGGAAGCGTAACTCTTTGAATTCCTTCCACACATTCGTATGTGCACATGAGCGCCCGACATCAGTTGTGCATCAACAACTTGTGATTCCCTAGATGAGGTGCGAGATGTGATTTTTATGTGTTTTTGTTGGGCCAGTTTGGAGGATTTGAGGTCGGATTTTGACTGCAGCTTGAGCATTGAGGTGTTAATTGTGTGAGAGCGTGCTTGTGGACTTATATGTCCGGTAGTGTCCCTATTAGTGGAAATGGTGGCTGGATGGATACGTGATGAGTATGATGTGACCGCGAGATGAGTTCATATGATTTGAATGTGACGAGAAGGTATTGCTGAAGGTTTCACCTAATTGAGACTCCATGTATGGTTTTAGACTCGTTCGAAGATGAATGTTTGTTTAAGAGGGGGAGGATGTAATGATACGGCCTGTCGTTTTGAGAGCTATGGCCCCGTTTCTCCCATTTATGATTCTTTATGTATTGTTCAGCTGTGTTGAATTGTATCGAGTTAGTAGGCTTGGGTCCGGAGTAGTTTTGGAGTGAAATGAGACACTTAGTCTCTTAATTAGAAAGCTAAGTTATAAAAGCAAGCCGGAAATTGACTTATGAGTCAACAAATTCAGATTTGGATTTTTTATGATTCAGTTAGCTTCATTGGGTGACTTTACACTTAGAAGTGTGTCCGAAATATAATTTGGAGGTCCGTGGTAGAATTAGGCTTGAATTGGCAAAAGTTAGAAAGTTGGCGATTTTGGTAGGCAGTGTAAAATTAGCTATCGGGGTCGTAATGGAATTCCGGAAGTTGGATTAGGTTCATAGTGTCATTTTTGACGTGTGTAAAAAATTTGAGGTCATTCGGACGTGGTTCGATAGGTTTCGGCATCGTTAGCGAATTTTGGAAGTTTAGAAGTTTTTAGGCTTGAATCTGAGGTTGATTTGGTGTTTTTGGTGTTCCGGAGGTTCGACTAGGTTCGGGTAATGATATATAACTTGTTGGAATTATCCGTTTCTTCAAGCATAAATGATATCATATTGAACAATGAGCTCCAATTTCTTTTTTGATTGAAGCATTAGATCCATATAGTAATTATGTAACTCGTAATAAAAAGAATCGTCGAATTTGGGCATGTTATGAGGATTTTATGGTCATTTTACTAAGAACTAGGTTGTCAGATTTTTCAGATTAATTACGAAATTGCCACTAACGGCGTATTTAAAAATCTACACTATTTGCAAATATTAAAACCAACATATATCATTCATTATAAGGTCAAAGTGAGTGATTCAAAAGCCTAACTAGACTAAAATTTCACAAGAAATCCATTGGAGGCATAAAAGCGAGTTTTGGGATTGTTTGGCATGAGAAACAAGCCAAAATAGCTGGCAGAAAAATATATAAAATAAGGGTTTGTTCATTCGGTCATATTTTGAGTTGGGGAGCTCGGATTTGGGTGATTTTGGAGACGATTTTCACCATATGGATTGGGGTAAGTGTTCTCTACTCAGTTTTGATTATATTTCATGAATCCATCTTCGTTTTTGGGATTTGATTGATGATTTCAAAGTGAAATTGAGGGAGTTAGAGCTTTAGTTTTGGAGAGATTTAAGTGAGGATTTGAGGAACCAAACGGAGTCGGATTTCGATGATTTTATATGATTAGACTCGGGAGAGGACTAGGTTTATTATTCTGCCATTTTTGACTGATTCCGAGACGTGGGCCCTGGAGTCGGGTTTTGGCTGATTTCGGATTTTTGACATATTTATGTAGTTTTTATTGTGGAATTCAGTTCTTTAGACTATGTTGATAGTAGTATTCTAATTTTGCTTAAATTCGAAGCTTTTAGAGACCGAGTCCAGAGACGAGGGCGTCCCGGAGTAGGATTGTACGCGGTTAAGGTAAGTAACAGTTTTAACTCTGGCTTTGAGGATATAAACCAGGAGAATTCAATATCATGTGATTGTTGGAGGTGATGCCCACGCTAGGTGACGGGCGTGTGGGTGTACTCCGCGAGGGATTGAGACTTGGTCCGTCCCGTGAGACTGTGAGGCTTAATAGCCATTATCTGTGTTATGTAATTACACGTTATTGAACTTGATTGCCTTCATGTTAGAGATCATGCTTACGCTTTATTCATGCTCACATTATTTGCACTCAGTCATAGAAATTCTTGTACATGTTTACCTCAGTCTCTGTTATTTTGATGATATGTTGTAATACTTGATTTGGGCTGTGTTCCCTCATTTGTTGTGAATTGTGAGGCTGGAGAGGTACATGACTGAGTGAGGCCGAGGGCCTGTTGTGAGATATTTTATTATTGCACGTGAGTTGTCCGTGCGGATCCAGGTATTGATACCATAGCACGTGAGTTGTCTGTGTAGCACGTGAGTTGTCCTTGCGGATCCAAGTATTGATACCATAGCACGTGAGTTGTTAGTGTAGCACGTGAGTTGTCCATGCGGGTCCAGGTATTGATACCATAGCGTGTGCGTTGTCTGCATAGCACGTGAGTTGACCGTGCGGATCCAGATATTGATATTATGGCACCAGAGTTGTCCGTGCAGATTGACGCTTGGGCTCTAGGATCCACTCCGGAGTCTGTACACCCCCAGCGAACACAGGTACCTATTGAGAGTGTGTATTAAGTGCTGAGTGTTGAGTGCTGGAGTGATATTGCTATGAGGTTTCATTTACTTTTGTTGTTGCTGCATTTACTTGTTGATTTCTTTGTAGCATTCGTTGATTTATAGAAATTACCTGTTTACCCTGTTTTTACTTGTGGAAATTGTATTGTTTTGCTTAGCTCATCACTACTTGTGAACACCCAATTTTTGCCCCGCATGCAAATAACTCCTAAAATTTATCCAAAAATAATTTTATGAATTTTAGGAGTTTTTCTCTATTTAGTTGCATTTCATGTAGGTTTAAAATTTTAAAATTATAGAAAAAATCATAAAAATTGTCAAATTTTTCATTGCATATCATCTTGGGTTTAATCCGCATTTTTAGGATTTAGTTACATTATTAAATGCATCTTCTAAAAATCAAATTACATTCGCAGGTTAATTAATTAATTAGTTGCACTAGTCCATCATTGGATAAAATAAATACATAGGCTAGCAAAGAAATAGATTTAAATTAAATTTGAGTCTAAAGTGGCTAATTCTACAAAAGCATAAAAAGAAGAGAAGGTTGTTAAGGCTAAATTCGCACTGGGACAATATTCATGGCCCAATTCCCTCAAATCCACTCAAAACCTGCTTGCCTACCCGACCCGCCCAGGTCCAATGCTGTAACCCGGGGTCAGTTCTCATTTAGGTCCAAACGGCAGCATTTAGAGTTCACTTAAGCTAGATCAATCTGGGCCCTTCATCTCGCTTCATCCGATGGTCCAGATCAATTCACATGCACCCCTTAAATCTGTCCTAAGAGACAAAGAAATCAGTTCAATTCAAACAGCCCCCTCTTCGTTCATCTCGCTAATTATGAACCCTAACCCCGCCCTTCAAACTCGCCATTTTTTCCGGCGGCGCCACCGTCAATCACTCCCAAATCAACACCCCTGGACCCTATCACTCCCCTCTGTCCAAATATCAACATGGTTTTCCTCGAATCCATCCCAATCTCCTCAAATCTGGAATCAAAATCCGGAACCCTAATTCTCTCTTCAACTCTGTCTCATCCGTTAAGGTCTGGTGTGATTATTTCCCCGATCATGAAGAGTTATTGGATTTGAAACAAGTGTTAGGCGGGTTGTTCTAACAAGAGCAACCCGAATAACACTCATTCTGGGTACAAGTTGAAATGGCCGGTTAGTCCATGCGAGCTCATCATTTGTTTGTCCCGTTCAGGTATTTCGAGCCTTTATTGCTTCTCTGCAATTTCCTTTCAAGCTTCGTCTGTGTCTTCCCTCTCTCAGATTTTTTCCATTTATTTTTCTTAGTCCAGTTTTCTTCTTCTATGGGTTAGAGTTTGGTTTAGTGTTTGTTTGTTTTCCATTTTTGTTTGCAAAATCCTTTATTTGCTGTTTCGGTGAAATTTTAGTTTTGGACGCCCTTGCAATTATGGTTGGTCAAATTTTGTTTTTTGAGGGTTGGGTTTGATTGATTGGGTTCTGAAAGTTTAGAGGCCCAAAGAAGAAGGGTGGCCCAATTGGTAGGCCAGGGTTTGGGTACTGGGTCATCTTGACCCAGGTTGGTTTTTAGGTTAAATAACAGGGAGGTTAAGGGTAACTTGGGTAGTCTAGGTGAGGAATCTTTTGTTAACTGCCTAGGAAGATTCTAGGAAAGAGGATTGGGGGACTAACTTTAAAATCTGATAATTAGAGTAGGGATATCTAGGCTAAAATAAAAATTAGAAAAGGACTAAGAGTGCAAATCTGATCCCTTAATGCTGCCCTATTTCCTTGCCTATAAAGGAATATCTTCCTTGCATTTTCAGGATGAGAGGGAAGAGATAAAAATCCAGGAAAATACCAAACGGCAAAACTTTACTGTTTCATTAAGTTTCTTCAGTGATTTCTGATTCCTTTCAACTCTTGAAAACAATAGTTCTTCATTATAGGGTTTGAAATGGGTTGATATTAATTTTTTTGGAGAAAGTTTTTGGTTCGAGCCTTGTTGGAGTTTACTGTTCCATTGGATTTGGAACTGATTTTGTGGTTTCAATTACTGAATCTGGGTTGTTCTGTTGCTGGTGCTGATTTCTGCACTTGATACTGTTGATTCCTCACTTTTCCCTTTGCCTTTTCATTCCTAGGTACTTACATTGAGCTTCAATGATTTGTGACGTGAATTTGGAGAATGAAATGAGAAAAAAATGACGAGTTCGAAGCATGCTCTTAAGTTTATTTCCATTTATGTTTTACTGTTTTGGATTTTACTTCTAATGCACATAGAGTTGGATGCTGACCATTTCTTCTAAGGGGTAGTATTTTGCTTGTATTTAGCATGGACTGTAGTGTTTTTATGAAATGCTGTAGCTGAATGACATTCCAATTATTGAGTTTGCATATTTTTGTCTCTGAATGGTTAAGGGAACTGAAGGATAGTACATATGGTTGGATCAGTAATGGGTCATAGATCTTGCTCGTTATGTTATTACAGAATGTTTGCTACTATTTTCATACAATAGAATAGTTGGATGTTTTCTTTTGAGTATGGATTGTTTCAATTATTCTAAGAGAAGGGGATCGTTCTCGGTTGCTTTAAAGGGAGAATACAGGTGTTAATTTCCTTAGAAGACGTGTGACTCTGTTGCAAAATAACTGATTTGGGGTCTAATTAATGAAAAGGGATGAGGGTTTTTATAATGCAATGTCACAGTTTGATGGGGTTTACAATTTGTATTGGTTTTCTGTCTTAAATTTTAGTTGTGTACCCCCCTCCCCTGTTCATGTAAAGATGTGGTAAATTCTAAAAGGATTTTCAAATGAAGTTTGAGTTGAAGCAGACTTAAAAAATATTCAGATATTTAGTTTAACTCTTCACTTTTATTTACCCTTTAGAAAAGTTCGAGTTATATGGTCTATTAAAGGTGTTGATCCGGATTACAATACACATGGGCGGTGATCATTGATTTTGTGTTGTTAACTAGTGAAATAATTCGGGAGAGGGTTGTGGTTGTGCTTGGAATCGAAATTGGCTGTCAACTTTTACTTAATGAGATTCGATCCTTCGCCTATTTTTCCTGTGTTCTCGATCTGGGCTTTCGTTGGGCCAACTGCTCATATATAATTATCATAAGCAGGTCTGCCCGTTCTAATGGGGCCTCACACGGTTTAGGCCCTTTCAATGTCAAGAATATTTAGTTTATGTTCCTTGTCAACCCTTTGGTTACTAGAATTTAGTTTGAA